>BJBW01012798.1:0-38039 GCA_004320125.1 Scolopax mira | reverse complement strand
AAAGAAAAGAAAAGAAATCCTTTGACAATCTGAGAGCCATTTCTTAAGTCTCCAAAGCAGCCTGTATTCTTTAAATTGCTTCCTGTTATATGGTTAATAATCTCTGCTTTCTGCATTATGGGAATCATTCATCTAAGCCAGCCAAACCGAACGGGTCTATCGGAGCACGAACACCCTGCTGCCCAAAGCACTGCACTAACAGCATCTCCCAATTATTCAGGAGTCTCTTGCCAGCAGAGCATTAGCTGACTCCATTTCTCTAAGGAAAACGCCTGGGTTTCCTGATGCTTTCAGCTGTGTTTGTACAACTTGCCTTCGTGTGAAGTTGAAAATTAATGCACTTCCTCTTGTTCCTTTGAGAGAGAGACAAAAAGGAAGATTATCAAGATTAAATAAAAATGCCAAAGCTCACTCCTTTGTCTTGGTTGAACAAAGGTGTTTAAATAAAGACTGCTGTGCATCACTAATTGCATTACAAACTAAGCATTGGGTAGGACGACTCAACCTCCTGCACAAAGCTAAAAGCTGCTGCGTAACCTGTTGTTCTGTTCACACACAACACTGGTTGGCTGCACTGCAGTTCATTCACACATCAGTGAGATAAAAATAAAACAAGCTTTCAGTCCTGACTGGTTTGTTAGGGAGTACGCAATGAATAATATGTTTGGGCCTTGTCTCACAGGGAGCCAGCAAAGAAGGGAACATAATTTATTTTATTTTTGTTTAAATTTTGAAAGCTGTCTTTTTCCCTGTTTTCTTTCCCTTGGTACTTTATGTTACTGGAGTTACTCAATATTCTAATAGACAAAGACTGAGCAAGTATCTAGAGTCCTTTTGGTTAGATTGTTACCACCTAGCTAATTCTCACACAGCCTTGGGAAGACGACATCTCCTCGCAAAAGGTCTAAGAAGAGGGATCTACTGTTTGGTTCTTGGGCAAACCAAGGAAGAACAAGCCTGATTTCCACCTTGCTTTAAAGTAAAGGGAAGAAGGACAGGAAAAACCCCAGCAATCTTTCTGGTCTTCATAGGATCCACAGGAAAATAGGGGAGGAGACGCAGAAAGGGTGAGTATCTTTACAGTTCATCTTTCATGGAGTATAAAGGGTTTCCTTAAATTATTGCACGAGTACCTCAGACATACTCTACCCCAAACTGATGAGACTTTTACCTGGAAAAGTTCCACCCACCCTCTCCTGGGAGACACTGGTTCTGACAGGCTGCAGCTCCCAGTAGCTCCACGGAGCCATCGACACGGAGTGCCCTGTTCAAACAAGATCGGTCTCCGTTTCACACCGCCCCCAGGGAACATCCACTTCTCCCTGCACACTCTATCTTTCCGACTGATGCAATCAGATTCTGGAAACCTGCCTTATTAGTTTATATTCCAGTTTCTTAGGGATGATGTTAGTTTTCCATTGTAAGGCCAGCAGATTTTAGATGTGCCAGATCTTGTCTATATGAAACAACAGTAAAAATGGCACGCAGAGTACCCCGCTGAGCGATGGACCTTGGCGAGCAGCACTCCTGGCAAAGAAGTCTAGGGGTTACAAAAAAAGACATTCCAACAGTGCCTGAAATAAGGTATTTTACAATTAAAGGATGAATAAATAAATATGCATTTTCTTACTTATTCAGGAGGTGAATTCCGCTTAATTCCTGCACCAGTTCACCATCCTAATTGTTTTCTTCATAGATCAGTGGTTTAGTGTTAAGCCTTTATACTACGATGGCCAAGGAATTCCATTATATCCATTAAAGATTAGATCATTTTCTTTTGTTTCCCACAGCAAACAGGATCCCATTCACGTCCCAAACAGAACGTCAGTAGTTGGAATGGTGTTTTCTTAAGGTGCATATAAGATTAAAGACTGAAATCAGAGGCAGTGTTGCCAAAGCCTTTGTAAAGCCCATGTTTTAATGGCAGGATGATTGACAAGAATTGCAGTAAGGTGCTGAAGGGGGAATTTCACCTGGCCCATCAAAACTCAATGTAGAGGATTAGAACTAAGAAGAGCTGACAATATTGACTTTGAGTGCCACGACGGAAACATAATTAGTTCTTTGACATGTAGTGGACAGAAATACTCCATTTTTAAAAAATCAGAGTAATTATACCATATCTGTAGCATGCTGCCCTGGAAAAAAAGCAAGGTCTGCTCTGCTCTTTCCTCTTTTCCCAGTAAAATTCAGGTTTGGCACTGGAATAAATGCATGCAAACCCAGCCTTTCTGCTGGAAGAACATCAGGAAAACTTTGTGCATAAAATGAAAAAACCTCTCTTAAAAGAGAGTGCACAGACCTGAAAGAATGAAAAAGTCAATGAATTTTATACAAGTTTACTTATTGCAAAACAAACTGTCTGCACTATGCTTATTAAAGGCATATTTCATTGCCTAATCATAGATGTCTATTGTACCTTTTATGTTTTGAATCATAATTGCACTCTGTTCCCCAACTGTAATAATGAAAGACGTTTTGGCATATGCTTATATCGATTCCCCTTTAATAAAGCACTTAAGACACATACTTGCATCCCATTCAAATTAATGACTAACATTAACTTTGAGTACATTAATTTCACCGGATTTAGACAAATAGCAATTTATATGGGCAGAAAATTGCCTACTTTGTTGGATAGGCAGGAGCCTCTGAAGGGAAGCCTTCGGATGTCTGTACAATGTGCAACTGTATGGTTAGAAATACGTTGCACTACAGCATCTATGTTTTTATCAGAACAACTGTGCTAGCAAAAAAAAAAAGGTGTATCTGCTGTACTGAGGTATCTTTTCCAGCTCCTGGTCTGGAATAATCTAAACTACAGGAACATTTTCCAGTAGGTAAAACAACATACAGTGCATGCGAAAAGGCAAACTTAATTGTACACCATACCACAGTACTGAGAACAAGCTAGCATGAGGTATTATGTAAATAATTCAGTATATTCAGTTCCTAATTTATAAAGATTATTATCTATATGCTTGCCTATTATTCTTGTTTGCTTCAGGACTAAGTGGTATATGAAAATAAGGAGGAAAAAACCCAGCAAGAATTACGCTTACCTTATTCCCTTTTTAGCCACCTTTTGTAGCTATCTTAGTTAGAACCTGCAATGAAATATTCCAGGAAATTAAAACAGATTAAAAATGCAGAAATAAAAATGCCTTCAAATACAATAAAGTCAATATTCCTTCTCAGTATCAAGCCCAGGGCACACACTGAGGCAATACTAAACTAGCCTGTTTCAGAAGCTCAGCATCACCTGGCTTAATGGGAACTTCTCATCAAAATAAGTGGATTTAAAGAAATAAAATCAAAAGAAATTAGAACAATGTAGTCCCTTTATTTTCTGACAGAGAAGTTTCTCAGAGTATTTAAATACATTTAGACCTAGCAGTACCCACAGGTGCCCGCTGGCTCTGCCACAATGCTCTGGAGCAGCCCCGCTCTAGCGCCTGCGCTGGATTTCACAGGAGCTTGCTCTTGCTGAGCCTTTGGGAAGCACATCAACACACACCGACCAGGAAAGTACCTGGGAGACCTCAGCAGCTGGAATAAACAGGAGAGCATTTGAAACTATACTTACCAAGGCCAGAGGGTCTCTTAATTTAAATTGAAGGAAGGAGGTCATCCAGCCTGGAGTAATCTCCTGGCTATTCAGTTTACACATCAGAGAGGTATCAATATTTCCTTTTGAAAAGATCTGAGTCTATTTCTTTCTTTGTTTCCTTAACACATACATCAACCAAGAGAAACAGCATTAAGATCAAAAAAGCAATCTTTTGTAGGCAGAAGTCATATGTTCAAAATTAAACAAACAGAATCAAACATTTACCAGAAGAAAAAAAAGTCTTTATTAGTTAATGAATTCACAATACAATAAATATTGGAATCACATATATGAGGGACCCAGCAATGCTCAGACTCATTCACACCACGGTGTGGTTTGACAAATGAGCCCTCATCCGCTGGCATCCTGAGAAGAAGCCTGACTACTATGGGTTTATTTTTAATTTTTCACGCACAATCAGTAATTTGCAGCAGATATCAGTCGTTCCAATTGACCTTAGTCAGGCTTTTAAAAACAATTCTTAACGACCATCCCTGGCAAGTCCTTCAGGAAAAAAAAGCCCAATCACAGCAGTTGTCATTGTGACACACGGGCTCTGGAGCTGTGAAGGGGTGTTTCGTTTTACTTCAAGGGACAACCACCTTCTCCAGGAAACGAGGAGCAGAACGCGGCTGCTGTTCCAGACACAGGAGCAATTCTCACACAGTCCACTCAGCGATTCTAAGCCCAGGAGAGCTATAGTACTTCTGAGAAGGATAGCATGCCTTAGTTTCACATCCCACATATACCGAGGACACGTTTCCTTGAGATCTCTTTACTTGTTTTCCCAAATGACTATTTTGAACTTTATGATAAATGAAATGAACTCCTCTTCCCATTGATTTGTCTGTAGGGACAGACAGCTCGATCTGCTGGATGCACTGGTAGGACAGAGAAGAGAAGCAGCTTTCACACGGCTTATCACCAATGGTTTCATCCATGCAGAAAAAAAAATTAAAAAAGGAATTGCAATAGGTAATGGCTAGGAAGAAAAAAATCTTGCAGGAACTCACATTACAGTTCAGTCAGAAGTGGGGTGTTCCTCACAGCAAAATCTCTGGAGACTGAGATGCTCAGTATCTCAGTGTTTTGAAATATTAAGCAAAACCTAATTTACTATGAACTTTTTTGTGTGTGTATAAAGAGCTGGGAAAAACTAGTGGGGGTTTTGGCTGCCTCCTACTCGTAAGACATTTATTAAAGGAAATGGGAACTTCTGCAGGTGCAGGTATGCACACATTTATATACAGATCTAAAGTTTTCAATCATTCCTTCTAAAGGCAGTTGCAATGTTCAGGCAGTGTTTCAACTACACTTCTACTCAAAGTATTTCTTTTAAACTACAATTTCTTTTGTTGCTGTTCAAATCAGAACAAATCTTTGAAAATGGAGTACACTAGTATCAGTGCAAGTGTGATAAATGCCATTACATCACAGGGAGGTCTGATCACTTTTTCTCTAACAGTTTCTCTGACAGGTACAATTCTCAGGGTAAAAAAAACCAGATTTTGTACTTGAAATAAACCAACCATTTGTCCATGTTACACATTGTAGCAGTGAAATAGCAAAGAAAAACCAGGAAAGAGATACCTTGTCATCAGGTTATTCTTCCACACTGTGCAACAAGGAGGAGGACAGCTACGAAAACATCCAATTCCACACACAAATTAACTGCACAAAGGACACATTTTGTTTCACTTCAGCCTGATCTCTTTTCCCACATGCACTATTCTGCTGGAAAGGGTGCAAGAAATGATGTGATTATACCTACAAAAATGCTGGCAACTGCAACTGGGATTGAAATTCAGTGCAGTTCGATTTGTGTTTGTCTTTGTCAAGATACTTATTTAACAGGACTCTGCAAGAGAAGCTTCACTATCTGAAAAGATATCTAAAGAAACAGATTTCTGTTTCTTTATTGACAGAAATTAGCCAGCATCTCCCCCTTCTGGAGAGCAGGAAAATAAGCAGAAATTTGCAACAGATTAATGCTTTCTTACTGTGGCCAAAACTCGGGGGGGGAAAGTTTGCAGATAATTATTTTCTCTCTCTGTTCTGAGCAGGACCATTTCCCTTCTAGATCACTGTTCCCTTCAGTAACATGTTTTATTAAAGCCAGACCTAAATCCACTGAGAAGTAGTATCCAGCTCATCAGTGAGGAAATCTTAAAATCAAACCAAAAAACTATATCGCTGTGTCAGCCAGATTTCCACATTCTATTAAACAGAAAATGCTGCATGAGCTGGATTATTAGTGGGTTTGATTCTACTTGTCAGCGTTGCTTAATATATGGTGTTCAAGCAGTAATTTGTGAGATGTGTCAACTGAATTTGAACAGAATTAGAAATTTCAAGAGTAGGCAGAGAAGTCACCATCAAATTTATCTCTTCCTTTAGCACCTCTGAGGTCATTCATTCTCAGCCATCATCATAGCGTTATGAGGAGGCTGCCACTGACTGATCCACTGGGATTCATCCAGTAGCAGCACATTCAGTGAGAAGTGATTTTCTATTAAATTCCTGTACATACTACATTAAAAAAAAAACCTAAAGATGATTCCTTACCGATTGTTTCATGCTCTGGGAACGTGTTTCTACCAGTGAGTACCAAGTCTCGGTGTTCGAGATTAGGATCAGCAATGAGCTATATCCAAGCTCTCCAGAAAGTACCATCACCCAAATTCTATGGAAGGCTGGGTCCAATTCCTGCCACTGTATGAATGTTATGGGAGATGCTTCTGTTGGCCATCAGCCGTGCCAACAGAGAAACTAAAATGACAACTGTTTAATTTGTAGACGGCCTCAGATGTCACTGGCTTCAGTTATATTTACATAACATACAAAACTGTGACTATTCCTTAGGCCCCAGCAAGAGAAGGGTTGTTGGCATTTGGGAAGAGAGAGATTTGTTACAGGGTTTAGAATCGTGATGGTGTGAGGACCATTTCCTTGTCCAGTTATGAAAAAAACAGGGAGAACAAGAAAGATTCCTGGAACTTGAACCATTAAAGCTGATCCAATTCTAAGTGTCCCTTTTCTTTACAAATATATTTTGTGCTTTTTTTTCCTTCTTTCCAGGGATGGTATTTAACCTCAGCAGCCTGTAACTGTTGCATCCAAGCCAGAACGCTTTGTAATGTGCAACTTGGTAATTTCTTCAGCACAGGTAGGGTGAATGCCAACTGTCTTCATGAGCTGAGGATACGTAGCCCCACATCTACCAAAAAAAAACCAAAAACCACAAAGTCAAACCCTATTCACCAGAAGCATGTAGAATGTCCTAAAACATTAAAGTAACTCTGCTCTTGTCCGTTTTATCAGGTAGAGGTGATGCACTTATTCTACAGACAATGCTATTATTTCTCAGGCCTTACACAACAACATTTAAATGCCAGCTTCACTACACTGTTAGGTAGGGAAGAATTATCAGAAGAGTTGAGACAGAGAGAATTAGGCAATTTATCCCAAGTCACCACTGAGCCTATGTCAAAAAACCCAACAAAACTGCAGCCTTCAGCTTTTCTTGTACATACATGTGTGTTTCACTGAGACTCCAGATGGAAAAACACACACATACACACAGAGAAAGAAAATCTAATTAGAACTGCTGGCAAAAATCTGCTGAAGGAAACAATACCAGAGTGTTATTCCATAATCTTAGAGAAAGTCTGATGCTTACACTGAAATTATCAATGTTATAAGGGGGAGGAAAAACAATATCTCTCATTTGAGAAACCAAACCAAGACACACCACCACCAAAAAACCCTTGAGCAAAAATCCCACTTCCTTAATTCCTTTACGTATCCAATAACATGCTTAGAATTGATGACTTTCCTTTAAGCTGCTATTCCTGGCAGGTCCTGCTGTAAGAATAGCTGAAATGGCCCTAAATTTAAGAATTGTTTCAAGCTCCCTATGGAATAATGTTCTCCGCCTCTATAAACACAGGGAAGAGTGCCCCAGATGTCTTCTGGTGTTCCCAGCAATATCCAAAAAAGCACCACCAAGCAAAAAGTCACTGCTGAGCACAGCTGTTACTGGAGTAGGAAGAAGGGAGGGAAAATGGGGAATCATCCTTTGGAGAGGCTGAAACAATACTAATATCTGACCAAGGAAACAGCAGCTCTTAAAATGGGTGTTTCACTGAGAGCTCTGGATCTTGTGAAATACACCAGAAAGCAACACAAGAATCTGACCTGCTGAAAACCCCTCACTGTGGCTGAAGTTTGCGTTTCCCTGAGGCGAGGCAGAAAAGCACTCCAGTTTCATGTGCTTCCTCTTTGTTGGTTATTTTGGATAAAACTTCAAAACAATGACATCCTAAAAAATGCAGTTCTAGAATCTATACCATCGGCAATTAATGGACTACAAACACATGTTGAAAGGGTGCACTGAGGGTACACTGCAATCAGCCATTTCCAAGATATTCCTCACATGATACTTGTGGTCCTGCCTTCTTAATCCTTTCTGCTTTTCATTTATGCTACTCACTCACAACTGAGGCCTAAAACTGCAATCAAATGGTGACGATACTTAGGAAAATGAACTAAAACCATAGTCGGAGATGATTTCTTGTGTCCCAGCCTACTTTCCTCAGAGAGGAGTTAAAAACTATAATTCAGTAATGTCAATACACAAATTAACATTTGTGAAGATGTAAATCAGTAGTAAGAAGGGAAATGAAAACACAAATAAAAAATAATTGTAGCACACGAGAAATAGCAGGAATTCTCCATTTAACCAGAGAGGACCCAGAATCCTCTCTCCTTCAAAGAAAGGGCTTCTATATGAATGTTTGAGCAAAATCTCAAACAGGATCGGGTCACAGAGGCTCACCTCTGTGGTTAAGCTTGTTACTGCAGTTATCAGACAGCTCCAGACAAAAGTACCTCCCCTCTCCCATCACCCTATGGAGGTTTTTACCTTATCACTATGGCTAGCTTAGACCCCAGAAATACTAAAATTGATGCAAGCTCTTGCTGAGCTTTTGAGAAACAATGGCTGTGTGTGTTTAAAGATGAGATTAGGAATGGAAATGCTTGGCAGGTGTAAAGAAAGGTTTTTATGAAAAACCCAAGTATCCTTTTAAAGAAGTGATTTGCAAAACTCCAGTGATTTCCTAACCTGTGCACTGAATGCAGAAGCTACACTTTGAGAAAACTAACATTAGTGAGTTAATGCACAATGGTTTTTTTTTGCTTTAACTATATGAAGTCAACAATATACTTTCCCCAGTTGTTCCTTAACTATATCCAGTATTGCAGTAACTAAATCCAGTACATCTTAATGAAGAACTGCAGTATTTTTAGTGAAAATATGTGCAATACTACATAAAAGTAACAAAAAGCATGGATTCTTTGTAGTGTTGCCAAAACTAGGCAGCTATCTTTTATAATCTTACAAAAACTTAAAAAGCAGGCTTTAGAAGCTAGAGACATTCTTTTGTACTTACTTGATTCCAAGAGCAAATCCTTGAATAACTTCGCCTGCATTTGGTCCAATGAAATGAAGGCCAAGTATTCGCTGCTCTCTCTCCCGTAAGCACACCATCTGAAAACAATACATTACACAGAGATCTTTTCTTAGAACATTCGAGGCATGAAGTTGAATTAAATGAAACTCAAGTGCCTTGAGATCCTAGTTCAGCTGTTTACTCCCCAAGTGCCAAGAACTTACGCACTTGCTTAAGTCTTACTGACTTCAACAGCTCTTACGCTTATCCTTAAGCGCTTTCCGGAATTGAAGATTTATTAGTGTATTTCTGTCAGACTTCAGGGAGCCACATTTCTGGTAAATTGAATACTTTGTTGTTTGTCATTTGTATGAAATCCTTAAAATACCTTCTAGTAGTCTAGTAACTGGACTAGTGTTATTTTGAGGCTGAACAACCACTTTAGCCATTTCCCAAGCCCGTTACTCTGATGAGCTCTACTGCCAAAGATGCCCACCACCAATTCTGGGGTATTTTCTGCCGCTGTGGCTCAGGCTGTGAGCACTTACAGCAGTGGGTTTGGTGAGGTACATTTGTCACTTCAGCCACAAAACCCGAAAAGAAGTCAAGCTCAGAAGTGGCCAAAGAGGAAGGCAAGTTCCTAAGTGTCTGGGAGGGCCTGCACCGCGGCACACTGAACTGTCAGCAGAGAACTTCATCAAAACTCTTCAGTTCCTCTAAGGACACCATCTTTATAATTATAAAAAGAAAATCAGTCTCTCCCTGTGCCCTCCCATCAAGCACTAAATAAAAAAAAAAAATTAAAAAAATTACTCCCTGGTATTGAGGAGAAAAGAAAGAAAAATGAAATTAAAAAAAAATAACATTCTACCAACACTACACTTTGCCTTATCTACACTTTAGTCTAAACCAGGACGTTTTTGTTTTCATGAGTAAGGCTGAGCAGTTACTCTAGGTTTTTAAGCCTTATGCTTCATTTTTTTTGGAAAGTAGTGTACTTTCCCCAAGATATGGCAACTAAAATATTACACATAACTAGTTAAGAACTTTGCTGAGGGAAGCAGAGATTAATCTCTATAGAATTTGGAATATTTCTGAGGCCCTTAAGAGCAGTTCAAAAATGGTATCAGTCATCACAATGTCAGCTCTGAAAAATGCTAATATCTGTAAAACAATTTCAATATGCAATAGGATATGTAACAAATATTAAACATTTGAAGTTACACTGGAGAAACAGACTGTCACCAAGAAAATCTCTCATCCATCTTGTGAGGTTTTTTTGGCCAAAGAATCCTCCTTAAAGCTGTCTGAACCATATCTCTTGTTTTGACTCAAAAGCAAGTTAAAGGCTCGTAACACTCACTTTTATATAGCATTGAGTCGCATCTCTTTCGGCCACTGTAAACTCTACAGGTTTATAGTAGGCATGGAACACCTGGGAGGGAAACAGTAATGCTTTGCGTTAGAGCTCTATTATGGCAAAACATACTGATAATGTTGTATATAAAAATGAATTTATTTATAGCCTGTTCATTATTTTAAAGAAAAATATGGAAAGCATAATAAGAGTTTGACACAAACCTTTATTATAGAACCATTAGATTAATAACGAAACTGAAAAAAATTACAATCGTGTTACTCAAACCAGTACCCCAAATTAAAAATGTTAGTTTTGTTCCTTTAAGTTTCTCCCAGAAGTTTAATACCCTGTTTACCGAAAATAATCCAGGAAGTTTTCCATATCTATAATAATGCAGACTACAAGATAACCCAAAATGTAATTTTTGTGTTCTGAATAATATGCTTATTTTTTCATTAACGATTTTGCCCCCAGGGTGACAGTTTCCATTGTGACCTGCTGCTTTCCAAGTCCTGAGCTTTTCTGAAGACACCAACTCCCTACCTGCAAACATAGTATTTTTGGGGGACCAAAAATTTTGCCTGATATAACAGAGAATCTTCTGTCTTTTCACAGTGCATCTCCGACATGAACTGTAAAATAAAAAAAATGTTTTCATACCTCAATATTGTCTGAGCCATAACTCTGCGCAGCCGCCTCTTCCGACAGCCCCACACACCCGTACTCCAAGGGAGTGAAAACTGTCGTAGGTACCTGCTCACGAGGAAACAGAGAGTGGGTCTGATGAACCACAGGGGAGGCTTGTCCATGACTGAGCAGCGCGGCTCCGTCACACACATCTACTGTGGCTACTGTCAACGCTGCATCCCAGAGGACAAAATGCAATTCCTTTAAAAATTCTTAAGGAAGAAGAAAAAAAAAAAGAAAAGCACAAGATTTGCCTTCTATTATTGAAAAAAGAAACAACAACTCACATTGTCATAGTCCATCAGTTCTGAAGACTGGCCAAAAAGACGCTGAGCCAGCAGTTTTCCTGCAGCTATTGCTGTGGGTGTTAATTCAGGACGACCCTAGAAGAGAGCACAAAGCTTTGTTTAAACTAGGAGAGAAGCAGCATCCAAGGATTTCTCCTGGGACAATGGTCAGGGGAAAGCCAAATCTTTGGAATTCCAGCCTAGTAGACAGGACTCCAAGTGGAGAGGGCAGTAGCAATTTCTGTCCAAATGTGCTTTTAAGTCTCCAAGTGTAATATGTGTCTTGATGGGAAGGGAAACAAACGCCAGGAATGAAGGTCAAACCCCTCTGTCTTCTAACCTCACCCCTGGAAAAGCAGAGGGCATTCGCGCGCCAACCGTTCACTGCCCTCTTTCTTTACAGAGTAAGTCATCAAGAAAATTTTCAGATAGTCTTTTTAAAGCAGATGCAGCTTTTTAAAGCAACAGTGTTTTTATAACATCGAACCTTTTTAAAAAAAAAAAAGTGACCTGACTCATTTTTACAAAACACAGACACACACAGACACAACGTGGTCCTGGATCAGAGAAGAAGTGGAACCTATGGGTTGAGCTGGTCCTAGCCTTGGGTTCTGGATTGGAGGGACATAAAAAGGATTGCTAGTGGCAAGTGTGAACTTCCTGCAAGGGAGAGAGGGAACGGCAGCAGGACATGACCAGGACACTCTCCTGTTCAAGCTATGAGTCCTGGCTACTTTTTATATCCAACCAGGACTCTGCAGGGTGCCAGAGCCCCAATACCACCGGAGCATCACAACTCCAGGGCTAGTCTTAAACAAGCTGGAAGTTTTTGCAAATTGAAGTCAGGCATTTTCAAATGAATTTGTTGAAGTCTGAGGAAGAACAGTCCATGTAAGTAACTAAGATCTAACAAACTTCATAAATCTAGTAAAAAACATTATTTAAGAATCTATCCAAGACATGTCATCAAGATGTTTGTCTGAGACAAGGAAAGAGACCACAAATCTAGAAGAAATGATATGGAGGCATAAGAAAAACGTAACTGAAAAGCAGGCTTTATAAAACACGTGCAGTTTTGATTCATACAGGTCCTATCTAGATACAACACTTGTCACGCTCCTGCAAAGCCCCACTTGGAGGTCATCATCCAATAAGCCCTCAAAACCAGCCTTCTGCAGAAAATAAAATAAGGATTCCCCACTGCACATGTTCAAGTTTTTCACTGTTTTTCATTATGCTAAAGTTCTTTAGCATTTACTGGAATCCATTCTGCTTTCCCAGCTTATCTGTTCTGTATGTGGCCGGAGAGATTCTGTACATGGTATTAGTTACCATTTATTTCAGTGCACATACCAGAGCAAGTATCTGCACATTAATATGCATTATTAATAACCACTTAAAACTTCCATTGCAAAAAACCAAACCGAAACATTATGTCTAACTTTATAACAGAAACTACAATTCTAATTATTAATGAAGACTAATCTGTTTTTCCCCACAGCTCATGATAAATCACAAAACTTCAAGCCTACCCCTTTTTTTCTGCCTAAGATCCATCAAATCATGGTTTTTCAAATCCAGCATTTTGACTTTCAAGTCTGTAAATGTCATTTACCAGATGAAATTTGCCATTTGTTTTTTCTTATACACATTTGCCTGAAACATGGCTGCCAATCACTTCTGTAGCAGGAAATACAGATGTTGTTTTGGCATTCCAGAAATGAATAGAAGATTGGAACGAGAGATAAAATTGTGAAAGCACTACCATGCATTCCATAAAACCCAACTAATTACTAAAACATCCATGCAGATAAAGCCCAATTTCTCATAAACAATGACTTAAAGACCTTCTTTGGTAAATATTTGAAATGAACATTCACTTTGCAGTCATGTGTAGAACTACTCTGCTGATTATGGATACAAATTGTTCATAAGAATCCTCCAATGTATTATACATTTAAACTAGATGGCTCCTAAGAGAGTTTAAAAAGCTTTGAAGTAATGTGTATTTGTTCTAACACAACTCTTTTTGGTCTTATTTCTACTCAAAGCAACATACTGTACATTTCACCTTCTCTACACATCTTTGTTATAACACCCTTTGAAGTATGACAGATGTATAGCAGCGTGACCATATGATAAACCTCCTTCTGAGAAAACTTCTTTATAGCATGTGCCATGCTTGTCAACAAGAATATTACTGGAGGAAGAATTTTAACACAGAGTTTATATTAGCACTGGGAAAAATTAAAAATAAAATTCCAGCTAGATCTTCCTCATTCTGGTTACAGAAGATGAAATGCCTAAATGCAATTTCACCTGTCAGTTGAAAAGAATATTTTGCTAAAGCTTTAAAAACTTTTTTTGAGAGTAAACAAACTGGCTGGCCTCTGTAAGGGTTTTTCCCCCCTATTCTCCAAATGGACAGCTTGGATAACATTAGGATTCCATTTGCCATACAAGGGTGCAACAAGACACCCATGCACACATATTATCCCATTTGTGCCAGCTGGGTACGGCTCCCGAATGAAAACAGTCATTCTGAGCACATTGTGAAACCAGCCTTTCCCTTCCCTCACTCCCCTTCCAGCCTAGGGCACTGTATTAAAAAAAAAAAAAAAAAAAAAAAAAAAGAGCAGTTCTTGCTATTTGGGAGCAATTTAGTGTCTGTTCAGTAGGGTGTGGTAAAGGAGGGAGCAGGAGGGCTTGAGAAAAGGTTTGCAAAGGTTTGAGCAATAGCACTTTGTTGTAACAGACTCTGCCAGGGAGAGAGCAGAGGAAAGAGACATCGTGGGCAGGAACACTGGAGAAAAAAAATTTAAAAATCTTATTCTTATAAGCAATACTGGGAATAAGTGATGCTCATTCACAGGAAACAAGATTCCCCTTCCCATGCTCTTGTGGTAGGTCTCACCCAGAGTATCCCACACCAAGCTCTGCAGCTCTGTGGTTCTTAGCAGGATGCACTTCATTTTTCTGTGTGCATTTGAGATGTGCACCAACACAGAGCTTTCTTTTGCTGCTGGTTCCCATGCCAATGAAATTTATTATCTAAATTGATTCTGCTTAAAAAAGGGCAAAATTAATTTAAGTATTCAGATAAAATAAGCTTTGTTGCTTAGCAAGTGGAATTATGCAGCTCACATTGTACTGGAGTCAGATAAGATAATGCCAGTAATTTCTTCTCTCTTTAAACTCTATAAATACATGAGTACTATACTATGATTTCTTTAATTCCCTATATTGAGCCCATATGCAGATAGAAGCTTAAGAGAATATTTCTACAGAGCACTGATTTAACTCTTCATTTCTTCCCCAGTTGTACACTGGACACAGCATAGAACTGTGTTGCTGTTTTTAACACTTACATTTAGAAGTGCCTATTGAACAACTCCAGTTCAAAAATCTGTAATAATAAGGACAAAAGCAGGAAAAGGAAACCCAAGTTTTAACAAGAAAATGAAAATGACAAATAAATGAAGACGTGATTTTTTTTGATCCAGAGTAGGAAAGAGGAGAGCATCCTGCCTCCAACTTCATATATCTTAGTTAACTAAATCCTCAAAGGGCAAAAGACAAAAAAGCACCCAAAAGGAAATTACTTGCCCAAGATAACTCTGCAGATTGGCAGCAAAACGAGCAACAGAATCTAGGGCCCTGCCAGCATCACCTCTAATAGCTGCTACTCGGATGGCATTAAAAAGAGAAGCTTGGGAAGCAGGAGGCCCGAGTGAGGCATGTACCAGGGCCCCGCAGGAGGAGGGCACCCCAGAGCAAGGGGTGACATGGACAGAGGGACCCTGTGTCTGTGTCTCACGTGAGAAGAGAGAGAGAAACTGCCCATAATCCCAGAGCTCTGAGTGACTGGACACGGCCTGAGAAGCTGTAGAGAGTAAGGGGGAAAAAAAACCAAAACAACAAAGGATAAATAGCTGAGCAGGAAAGAGTTTTAACACAGTTTAAAAGGAAATGGCCAGTCATTCGCGTGAAGATGGAGACAGACAGGAAGAAACACACGTCTACACAGAGGGGAAGAGGTCGGGAATGGTCGGCAGATTTATGAGATTGAAGTGTCCCTGGCAGCTCCAGAGTCCAGTCAGACATTTGCAGGGCTATTCCCAAAATATTGTGTAACCTGTTACGTTTCTGTAGGGCATGTACATCTCTGAGCATCTGTAGGGTTTATAGATTTGGGAGACCTTTAAACCATTTTAAACACAGCAGAATGAGAAATCTTTTAAAGGTCTCCCAAATAATACTATGTATGGTCTTCGGATATTTATTACAGTATTTAGATTTACCAGACTTTTAAAAGAGATGCCTTCAGTCTATCAAACCCAATCTTGATAGGAAGGCATTGCTCGACTCCATTCAGTTCCACAAGGTGCCCAGTCTCTACACTCGACACAGTGCCCACGTTTTCCAGGAACAGCCAGCAATGATGAAAACACCCTCCTGGATGCAATTGGACAGGTCAGGATCCAGACAAACATTATTTTTTATGAAGACAACATATTTGAAGATGCCTAACCTACAGGAGATACTCCGAGTTCTGTAAACTGAGA
This sequence comes from Scolopax mira, assembly GCA_004320125.1. Taxonomy (NCBI): domain Eukaryota; kingdom Metazoa; phylum Chordata; class Aves; order Charadriiformes; family Scolopacidae; genus Scolopax; species Scolopax mira. The sequence goes on along the minus strand of BJBW01012798.1, from coordinate 22,077 downwards.
ATGGAGGGACTGAAAGTAGTTGAGTGCACTTTGATCAAGACACGACATTCTTGTCTTAGATAACTGAAGACTGACAAATAGCAATAGATTAAGGCCACAAAATTCTGGGTTTGCATCTATAATGAGTAAATAATTTTGCTGAAGTTATAACATCCCCCCCTTTAAAAAAAAACCAAGCGCAAACCAAACCACACCTCATGTTTACTTGGCATAATCACTCAGAAATCAGGAACAGAAGTCAAAGGCATTTAGTATTTGCAGCAGGTTTTCTTATTCTAGAGGAAGATACTTTTGTCAGAAGCATTTTGTGTCAGGGAGCAGAAATGCTGTTTTGTGACTAGTGTCAATTAAACCCCACAATAGTAAAAAAGGAATTACAGAACTTCTCTCATTCCCATAAGTGTATTCAGCTCTAGAAGGTAAGAACTGCTTTCACTCAGCATTCGTAAGCAATATGAAGTCATATGTCTGAAGTGATAAAACATTATTAGAAAGATAACTGAAGTGATAAAGACATTATTATTATTAGCCTCTGACCAATGATGCATTCCCTGATAAACATCAGTAATAATCCCTAATGCTGAGATACTTCACAAGATCCATGTGAAGGAAATTACTGACCCAGGTGGCTGGCACAAACACCACAGCTCTGCAAGATGAAAAAGGGCAAAACACCAAGATCTATGCTAGAACATGACGACATCTGGGGACATTAGTCAGAAACAAAGTTGGCTTCCTGTTATTGTAAAATAGTTTATGTAGCCTCAGTACCTCTGTTATGTCTCCAATGGCATAAATGTGAGGAACAGAAGTAGCTTCACCGGCATCAACAATGATCTTTCCAGTTTCAGAATTAGTTTTCACTCCAACTGTCTCCAAATTGAGAGCTTTAGTGTCAGGGGCTCGACCTTAAGGAAATAAACAAAAAAGAAATTAGAGTAAAAACCACTGAAAAACTTCAACAGTGTTATTTAAAAAAGTTGGTATCTCCCCCTAGAGGTTTTTAAGAACTTTGTGCCATTTGATAGTCCAGTTCTGTGGACTCGGAACCACTCTGTGAGGGTGGGAAGCAGGGGTAGGACCTTCTTCATGAAAGGAGCTCTATTGCTATTGCCTTTGCTCAGAGTGTTTCAGAGAAAGGTATCCTTGAAAAACATGTGGGACAACACTCGCTGCAAAAAGTGCAAACTCCATATGATTTATTGCACATTCTAAATTCAGTTTCCTGATGTAGCATACATTAGGGAAGTTTCCTAATGTAACATACATTCAATAACTAAGCAACTTCTGCATTGAAAATTTCCAATAAACATTAACTCAAGGGGACTCAACAGCACCAACAGCCTGTTGTGCACACTTGTGGATAAAAATAATGCTGTTCAACGTTAAACAATCCCAAATTCCTCTTTTCTTGTCATCTGATACACTCATCTTCAAGCTTTTTTAGTTCCCTCAGCTTGGATGAAAAACTTTACCAACTTTGCTCTCAAGTCCTTAATGTCAAGTTATTTAGCTCAAACTCTGTATTTGAGCTATTTCCACAGAGTTTAAAAACAGTATTCTTAGAATGTAGAAACACTATTTTAAGTGGATTTAAAAACAAAAAATTCTACCAAGCCGAGATTTTATTACAGCTTCCTCCTACAAAGATTTTAAATTAACTCATCTTTAAAAAATATTTTTGTAGTGCTTTCTGCATAGAGTTACCATTTACACCACTAAAGTCTTGATAACATTACACTGAGCTATCTATAAAGCATCGACAAAGCAATTCCTCACCCAGAACCTGGAATCTTAAATCCTCTCTGATTTTTCAAATATATTTGAAGGTTAATAAGTACAGTGAAATTATCAGGTACTCCCAAAATGTGTAGAGACACACAGGATCCTATAGAAGAGATTACCTGAATATATCCAAATTAAGGAAATTTTATAACGTTGCATCCATTTTGGAGGCTCTAAATGAAAAAGGTTTTATCTATATCTAGAGCTACATTTATAGGTCTCCTTTGCGTGAGTCACGGTTTTGTGTTTGATGTTAATATAGAGCTATAGCAAAGCAAAACAAAAAGGGAAACGTGTTTTCATTATAAAAACAAGCTCTTTGATGTTAATGTAGGAAATTATTAAACAAAAGGAAAACCTGGCTTGTCAATACAGACCTAATTATATGTAAACATATGATTCACTGCTTTATACATCTGCCGTATCGCCAGGCCCCCCAAACAATGTCACATCTGAATGCCTCTGTAAAGACTTCTGTGTATTAATTTCATCTGGTGAAACCAACACTTCCTCTGGGAGCAGTGACTGAAGCTGTCGGCACTTGGCTATCTGTCTGTCTTCCCTCCTGCCGGCCCCAGGGGACACAGATCTGCTGTTCCTTCTCTGCCCTCACTCCCCAGGCCTGATGCTATCGGGCAACAAAAATAATAAACCTCCAGGACCTTATCTTGGCTCGGATGTGAAACAACTTCCTACCGTTGTATTTCTTTGTGTATTGAGAGTAAAGCCTGGATATTCTGCAAATGGACAACTAATGGGGTTTTCTAGTTTCCCCTTTTTCCTGCCAGGCAGAGCCAAGAGAAAGCTTAGCACGCAATGGCAGGCACTGCCAGAGGAAAAAAAAGAAAAACCTGTCAATAGAGTCATTTAAAGACCTGTGACAACAACAGCTGAGTTTATCAAATCTGCAGGATAACACTTAACCTTTCGATTCTAGTCTATTTTAACATGTGTACAGCTTGGTATTAATAGCCAAGGGCTACAAAAAACGTGTTGCTACTCAAAGTGAAACTTCTCTCTCAACTTCACTCCCTAGATATTATTTCTGAAAGCAAAATAAAAGTTTAAAAAACTGAACTGAAGTTTTATTGGCCTTTAGTCCTATGCTGGCTCACCTCCATAAGCCAGCCCTACCCTTGCTGACCTTCACCTCAAATTCAGTAGCTCAGGTTCATGACTATCCAATGAGTCTTGGCAAGTTTGAATGTCAAACTAAGGAAATGATGATTTTTCCCGGCATTCACTTGCCTTATTATAGGATCAGTTCTCACCATTTCTCACTAATATTGAATCACAAGGACATTTGTTTCATACCCATAACTCCTAAGTTTTTTTACATTTCCAGCCTCAAGAAAGCATGAGGTTACAGCTTATTTCTAAAATCCAGAGGGCAATACAAAACCATATCAAATCCTACCAGGCACTCAACATGGAGATGGCACTGGCCTCCTAAAGCCAGCACATGTGCTTTTTGTTTGAAGGTGTCCCCTGCCCTCAAACTGCCACAGAACAAGGAATGTTTGACTGTATAAGGCACTAGATTTAGCTTGTATTCAAACCAGTAAGTTATTATGCCAGGCAACTAGAAGAAAGGTGCCAATTCTAATCTGACCCTTAAAAAGATTACCTGACTCCTGCACTTTTAATTCCACATCATAATCTCATCTTTAATAGATGCACACAATAACCACACAGCTGTGAAAACCACCCAGAACCCCTGTTCTCAGGGCTTGCCCCTATTTGCTTCTCACTTCTACAAAAAAAGAAAAAAAAGATCAAAAAGCTGTTTTTTCTTTTAAATCTAACAACAGAGTTTCCTATGGGGGCTGCCAGCCAGAGAGAGTGGCAGGGGACTGGTTACAGCACCCGTCTCAGACTGGGTGCCAGGCTGGTTATATGGTGACATGGCAATCCTAGACTTTTATGGGTGAACAGAACCTGTATTCTGTAGAAAATGCCAGAGTAATTATACTGGTTTAATGAAATTACTTTGGAGCACCTTCTACCATTTATTTTTATGTAAAGCAGACCCCTCAGGTAAGGCCATCACCTATAACTCACATACACTTTACAGTTCTGAATCCCAGACGTTCTCTCACACGCAGATGAGGCACAACCTACCATCTAATTTCTCCTCAGAACTAGGAAATGGGTTTTGTAGTTACAAGCTGGTAAAACAAGTAGCATAAAATAAGAGTTACACTCAAAGTTTATGGGCGTGTTAAACAAAAGAAGGAAAAAGTACCATCCAGGTCTTTTTCAATGCAAACAAATTACTAGCACATTAAAAGTCTGACTGAATGTCATTAAAACTAGATATTGGGAAAAAACCTAGAAGTACTGGCTGATGTAATGGGAACGACAATTTCCATTAGGACTGCAGAAACCACAGCTTACCAGGACAGTAATAAATTCAAATTAACGAGAAAGAGACACGGGAAGTTCAGAACAAAGACCCAGCACCCCAGCAAACCGCATCACATTAGCACTAACAGTTGGCTGAGATCAACCAAGGTGCATTATTTTTCACTGAATAGTTCAAAGGTTAAAAACTGGATGGGAAGATTTCGTTTGCCAAGACGGCTCTAAAGCCCAGCCCCATGTTTATAGGGGCTGCAAAGCCATGCCCACAGGAGATCCCACAGAGTTTTACCATATGGGACTTTTCAAAGAAAGTCTCCAAACAAAACTTCTGTTCTCGTAGCTAATCCAAACCGATTTGGTCATAAGACTTGAAGGAAACTACTATAAAAATAAAAGCTAAGTACTTAACCCCTTCTTGATACTGAAGAGTGAGGATCATACCTTTGTGCAGTACAAAATAAATGTGCCACAAAGGCCAATGTCCCAAATAGCCCGGGCTGTGCAACACCTGCCACCCGCTCGGCTGCACACTGAGCTAGTGTCACAATTCCTTTTTACAGCAAAGATGGCATTATTTCTAAGACACAGTGGTTTTCCTCTAAGCTCATGAACGCAAAGGAACTTGAGAATGGTTGTTGCAATGCTCTCATGAGAGAGAAAACTCTTTTTGTAAAGCCAAACTCAAACTCTGCTCTGGTCATTGCTCTTTCTGCTGACAGTTGTAAAGCACATTACCTGCTGCCTCTGTCACACCAATCCCAGCGTATGTCTGAAACACTTGCTTAGTTTACAAGGTATGAGATATTAATGAGAATTTTTTTTCCTCACATACTCTGACTTGTTTAAAAAAGCTTCTAGAAAAGCAAAGGGAGCGTTGGCCCTGCTTTTATTGGCTTATCCATACAAACAGAAAATGACACATTCCAAAAGATAAAAAAACCCTCTTCATAGAAACACAATGTAGATTTTTTTTTCCTCAAAGTGCCTGCATTAAGAGATAATACTGTAGCCTATCAAGCTCTAATTATGTCCCACTGTCAGTAGATATTTTTAACATTTTTCATAAAATCCTATTAAAATTTCACAACGCGCTTAAAAAATTTAAGGCTGTAGCTACTATAATTCAGGCTAAGATTAGTTAACAATAGCGGCTGCTCTTTAAGCAGCTCCACAAGCTGCCTCTCCTCAATCAGTTTTGGAACTGGCACATCTGCTGGCAGGAAATCCTCAGCAGCACCGAGTTCCCCAGCCCATTATCTGAGACACCTGGAGCGGGGGTGTTGATACAGAGCAAAACAATGAATCATATGGACTGCACATCAATTAACCAGCTTTGGCTGTTAATGTGTTTAATCCTTCAGGGTGGAGTGACAATTTGGACACTAAAAAAAAAAAAAAAGTCAACACTAGAAACCCCAAACTATTCATTTTGCAGTTTCTAAATATGGATTGTAACTCTACCTATGACAAAAATTATAATACATCTCGTTCCTCTGTACCAAAAGAGTGAGTGGAATCACACTGCAACTGAGCTGCAATACTGTATCATGCAACCTTATTCCAATATCATTAACACTAACCCAGGATTTTTTTTTCATATTATTTGAATTTAATAGCTATTTTTTCCACCTCTGACAAAAGTAAACAAAATGACTTGACATTTCACAGATGTGACTCTACCTCAGTATACTGCTACCAGAAAGTCTGAGAAAAATCAGATACAGCATTTAGAAAGCTACCTTTTTGAAACATCTTAATCTCACCTCATGAATATTATTCTACAGTTTTCAGAGCTGTAAAGTGCAGCACAGTTTAGATCAATTCCTAGAAGAAATGGTAGCCCCTTGAACGGAATAAAGAAGAACTTGTAGTGAACAACTTCACACATAGTCAGGAGCAGACTCAACAGAGAAAAACGTAGTTACCACAGATCTCTTCCATTCACTGCAACTTTCAGGTGTTTTTAGACTAGAAGTTCATGTCAGGCATGCAAGAAATTAATTTAAAAAAATAAACAGATCAGTGTTTAGGTCACTAAATTTTATGTAAAAAAGAAGGAGCTGTTTGACTCGTACAACACGATGAGGGGACTTCAGTTTCAGAATGGAAAGCATTGGAAATAAGCATTAAGATAATCAAGTTTACCTACTGCCCACATCACCGTGTCAAAGGAATCTGTTTCTTCCGTGCCCAGGTCAGTATTTTTCCAGGTGACTTGCAATCTGTTGCTCTTCAATTTTTCAATTTTAGTAGGGAAACATCTCTTTAAAAATTTTGTGCCATAAGATTCCATGTGCTCAGTTACTAAAGATGCCATTTGCTGTCAAGTAGGGGAAAAATATTGTTTATTCTTAAAGATATGACCCTTTAAACACAAAGCCCTCCTTCAGCCGTCTTCATGAACATCCAGTAAATAGACTGAGCATTTCAAACATTCTTTGTCACTTAGTTATTATGCATTCTCAACACAGCATAATTTATTAATCCACTGTGACCAGCAACTCCACTCCAATGGCCACTCACATCTGAATATTCAAATAGTATGTGAATAAAACAATTGCTTTTAAATCATTTGTTGCTTACACAAAAATAGCATCTAGAGCATATTCAATTTAACGTTACCATAATTAGCATTTTCTGGCAGCTTGATGAGAATTAAATATTTTCACAAAGCTAAGGAAGAAAAATATTTCCCTTTGCCATGCCACCTGCATTTCTCTGCAATGACTATGAATCGCTAAGGTTTCCTGGAAAGTTCTTCTACAAAAAGGAAATAATGCTTTTGTCTTAAGAGCCTGTTTGACATAACACCACACCACAGTCGAGTAGTGAAGTGTCACCCTGACAGGTTTATCTAAAGATGTCATTGCACTTGACTGCTTGATTCTGGTCGCGTTTTGTCGAGAACACACTCATCACTTGAAGGACAGCATTACAAACCCACTCACACACAGCAACTACACACAAGCTCTTGGCTTACAAAACTTTATGTAATATAAAGGAACCAGCAGGGCTATCTCTCTTCAGAAACACACCAGCTCACCAACCAGTTTCCATCAGACTCGATGTGGCTACAGACTAAATACAATTATTTTATCTTTATATTATCTTTATTATTATCTTTTGAGGTGTCCACTGTGGTCTCCCTGCCTACAAAGGATCAAGCTCTCGGAGGAAGCCATACTGTGAGTGCTTTATGGAGTGTGACACTTGGACTCTGCTCCCCACATGCTCAGGGCTCCAGATGTTACAGGTGTGTGGAGCTCTTCAGCAGAGGGTGCAAAGCCTGAGGCACACTCTTGACCACTTACACTTTACAACAAAACTCCTCAAAATCTTTCCCAATTCTGAAACATAGCTTCTTCTCTTTATATTTTCCTGCCTGAAAAGTTTTGCTTTTCATATTCTCCACCTTAGGTTTGATAGCTCCACTGAAATCACTATATATTTTTTTTACCTAGTTATAACTGCCACCTTTTTGAAAGTGGTAAGGTTAAGATTCCTGATTCCTATAAACTTTCAGCTTAGTAATTTATTTATATTCATCATAATGAACTCCACATTGAACTATTTCACATGAAGTAAAATAATTTATTTTAAAAATAATTCTAACTCGTAGAAAGAAATTCAGGGCTACTTCAAAGAGACAATCTAAAGTTTTTATCAGTGATATAAATCCCTGTCCTGCTTCCTAACCTTTCTGATCTTGTTTTCAATTAAGTAGAAGGGAAAAAAAGATTTGCTTTTCTGAGTACAGTATCAAGAGATATGATAGGAAAACTAGAGCTAGTATTTATTTAATTTCTTGTTAGATAGCACATGCCAGGAAACCTTTGGAGAAGCCCAAACCACTTTTTCTTTGGGAGACAAAAGTAATCAAATACACTTTTAAATATACTTGATATGAAAGGAAATGCAAGATACTCCACACTCACCTGATCAAAGCCACGAAGCGGGATACTTCTCATCATGACCGTAGTGTCCAATCCAATGCCTGTTAGAAAACCAGCACACTCAAGTGAAACATCTGGTGAAGTATCAGTTAAGAAAATACAAACAATAACACCAGATAAATGCAATATGAAAGAGCAGCATCCAAGCAGGTTTTTACCTAGAGATATCGAGTTCTCCTCACACAGACAACATCTTTATCTTGCTTTTGCAGCATAGAATAAAATGCCAAAGCCTTAGAATATTTTCCTCATAGAGAACAGTGCTTTTAAAATCCTGAGAATTTATCCTCAGCTGACCTCAATTCCCACGATGCTACTGCATAGAAAACTATCACTATTTATTACCAACCCAACTACAGGGCACAAGCAAAGGAATTCTGAAAACTGAGCTTTCATAGAGAAGACAGTGATGCTGCTTATAGTCACAAATCGTGACAGTTTTTTTAAAGGATACAGCTGGCTCCAACAACCAACCTGTTACATAAAAAGAAAAAAAGAATAAAGCAGTCAAATGAGCTTGTGCTTATTGGTGCACAACCCAAAAATGATTTTCTGAAGCATATGTAGTTACAAAATTACAGGTTTGAGGAGTGGATCTGATGTTGTTAGACGGGCAGAAAGAGTGTGGCTTGTCAACTCCTACAACAACACTATAACGCGTGGGCTTATTTTATTAACAGGATTAAAAAAAAAAAAAAGAACAAGCTTGTAAGACATAAGGAATTGTTTTCATAATGTTAGAGACATTTAAGCACATACTTCAAAAGACAAAACGAAGAAAGATATTAAAAACACAGAGAAATTAATCTCAGAAAATGAAAATATTTTCTATGTAAACAAGTATGGCAACTAAACCCAAATGTCAGAGCCACGATGGGGCTCTGCAGACAGCAAATTGAGCTGCTCTGCTCTTTTTGGCCCTGCCACCGAATAGCCACATACCCCTGGGAAAGGTATTCTTCCCCAATACTGCAAGAGAAAAGCAAGCCAAATGCTCGGAAAGCTCTTCACACAGTCTGTCCTATACTCAGAGAGCAGACCAAAAATAGTCAGTGAAACACTGGCTCGTGCCTCACCCCAAACCGCCGAGTTCTACAGAGATCCTTCAGAACCTCCGAGAAGCGCAGACAGGGGGGGCTGCTGCTCCAGGAGCCCCAGGGATTGCAGAGTCAGTACAACACGTGTTTTCTCACAAAAGACCCTAGATAACATCTATCCATCCCATAATAAAAACATCCAGCTTCTGAAGGTGTACAGAGAACAGGTAGCACTAGAGAGATTAAAATCTGCTAGTCTGGGGTTTCTGTTTGGCAAACAGTTTAAGACAGAGGGAAGTGATGTTTCCAGCATTAGGGCATCCATTCTCTGGGAAGGGGGATCACCCCCTCCCTCAGCAGCGCTGCCAGGAGCCCCACGCAGCCCAGGGGAGCACAGGGAATACAATCAGAGTACCTCTCATTTAGGCACATCTTTGCTCGTCTTTTTCATTAGATGGGAAATAGATGCCAGCTGGCACCAATTCATAGTATCAGCAGCACGTTATTCACAATTTCTTCTACAAACTAGAGTGTTCCTGGCCATTGTCAGTGTCTAATAGAAAACCAAACCTCCTTCCCACCTGCTCAATCTCTCACTCATTCTGAACGTATTTCAAGGCATCTTTTCTAATTCACCCTGCCAAAACCCTTCATCTCAGTACTGAGAATTTCTTTGCAATGTTTGTATATCTGAGGGACTTTTAAGTTGGTTAACGGTTTGCTTTTGCTTTTTTTTTTTTTTAAATATGAATAACTGCAGGACTGACAGTTCTGTAACCCCCAGGCATGTAATTTGTAGCTGAGATATGTACACTTGGAGAGGGAGAAAAGAAAGAGTAAGTACAACACAGCTCAGACTAAAAACAAAAGGTGTTAAACTGAACCTTGGGAATATTTATAATAGAAACAAACCCAACAGAAACAAGCCTTTAACAACTCCCTCCTTCATTTGCTAGGACACAGCCTGATGAAGTACAGAAATGCTACTGTAGCCCCTGCAGGCTTATTTTGACTAAATCTCAGGAATGCAACATATAAACACTAGGCTCCCACATTACACTGTTACAACTTGCATTAGCAGCAACTGGACAAAAGCCACATTTTCAGAGAAACATCTTACAGGGATAAATTTTATGTTTCATTTTTTTTGGTGGGTTGGTGTTGTTGGACTTACTTTCTTTTTGGTTTGTTTTTTTTTTTTTCCAAAAAAACCCCACTTCCTCACATAAATCATACTCTCAAAATTCAAGAGGTGACTGATATATTACAAACAACAGCAAATTCACTTTCCTTTTTAAACTGTAGCAAGGAGCCTTGTTTATGGTTTGATGTTTAGCTAAACACATTGCATTTTTTATATTAGAAAGTCACAGCCACAAATGGCAGCTCCATCTTCTTACAAACACCAAGATTATAGTTTCAAGTCTTTTTCTTATATATATGCTTTGCTTCTTCTAGAATTGCTCAACAGCAAAAAAGGAAAAAAACCATATTATCTGACCTTTACACTAGCAAATATTTACTTCCAATCAGTTATTTGCATCAGGAAATTGCTCTGTAGAGCAATGTGGACTCAGTCCTGTCTCACAGCGCTGTAGCAAAGACTATATGACATTTACTATTCCCAGTAAAAGCAATTTTTTTTGTATTTCAATTAAAAAAAAGCTCCTACAGGATAAGAAAAGGCAGAAGTGACCTAAACGCCTCATCACATTTTGTTTTGTCAGAACTGCCACCACATAAGAGAACATAAAATTATATTGGAGTTTCTTTCCTAATTGAAGAGCAGTTTCACCTACACCCGCAGCGAATCCGGTCAGTGCAGCTTTCCTTTAAGTTGATGCTGCCCTCTTGTGACGATCCTGTATAACTGCTCCAGCAAACAAGTCATCTTAACCCAAAATGGTGAAAATGCACATCTAATTTGATTTTAGAAGGGAATTTTGTAAAAGGGAGAGGGGGAGAAATTAATTAGTTTCTAATGAAGGTTGGTAGTGTGATATTGATGCATAGCAAAACAAATTCTCAGAAGAAAAACAGAAGGACAGAAAAACTGGTGTATAAAAGACAATTTTGAATGTTTTACACCTTGCCATAAAGAAAAGTACAAATGCCAGCATCTGTTAAAGCCACAGTAAGGTAACTTACGTTTTCCCAGGAGATTCTTTTAACCAGAACAGATCATCACTTGTGATTCCATACTCCAGTGCACCTGCAATCTGTGATCACACAGGTAAGATCTTGGACCTACAATCCAAGTCCTGGCAGCAAAAAACCCCCTAATTGCAACTTAGGCTTCATTAGCTGAAGGACAGCCAGTAAGACAAGGGAATTATGTATCTGGGGTTGCCCAGGTACGTCGTCCCTTCTTCTAGAGATCCCTCCAATGTGAATTAGCCAACAGCTCTAAGAAACACCAGCTTAGTAAATTGATGAAATTTGTTTTCTATGGAAACATTTTTCTGAAATGCTTGTACTTCATATAAAAGATAATTTTTCACATGACAAAAGTACAAACATCTCTCTTGTGTTACTTTACATTTTTATCCTCCAAACATTCATTATTATCTGCCACAATACCAGGAAAGCCATTGGAGTTGTTAGATGGCAAGTGTAACTTACGTGTGTGGGGTATTTTGGTCTTCCTCCAGTAGCAATGACAATACTTTCTGCAGTAACAATAGTCTACAAACAAAAATACAACATTGCAATCAAGCATTACATGCAGGACTTTCTCCTACACATTCTCTACCAGTTTTTGTTTAAATATTAAGCTTACTATTGTTCCGACATTGGACAAGACTCTGATGATTACTTGGAAGCTACAGTTGTTCCCAAATAGCAGGCTTTTAAAATCAATTTTTGCTGAGGACAAGACATACAGAGATCACAGCAAGTGAATTCTGTCTCTGGGTCTGGAATTAAGCTACCTCAAAAGCAGCATGTTTTTAGAAAGTGCTAGGCACCTACCCCCAAAAACTTTTGCTCTCTCAAGTAGACATTTACCAGTAATTACACTTAACCTCTAAAAGGGTAAAAAGCAACTATAAGTACCCTCAAAAAGGTGTTAATCATGTTCAGTCTCTTCCTAAATACACAGAAATGGCCACCATTCTGTTATGTGCCCCAGCTGCTTAAAGCTGTGAATTCAGTGTAATTGCCCCAACACCCACTTTGTATTAGAAAGCTAATCACCTTCAGGTGGTGACTTCCACCTGAAGGAGGAAAACATCTCAGGCTGATCTAATTCCCAGAGCAATAAGGAGATTGTGGTTCTCTTTACAGATCTGTAAGCATTTATCAAAGCAATAACTGTGACCCCCCAAAAATTTAAGTCTTTTGTCTCAGCATTTTCATCTGCAGAGAAAAGCTAAATGGCATCTAACTACCAGGTGAGAGGCTAGGGACTCGGCAGGCAACAGGCAAGTTCACAAACGCCTTCTCTAGGCAGAAAATGCAAATATCCCTCACCAAAACAATACTGAGTAACTAAAGCAAGTTACAAAATTACATCCTAGCTCATAGTTGACCTGAAAGCCAACACAGAAACACCTGGAACGTTTGAAGTGAATGACACTGCAGAAGTCAGGAAAGCAACTCACCTCTTTACCTGCTTTTGTTAAACCACGGATGGTGTGTGGATCAGAAAAACTCCCTTTCATATTGAAATATTTCACTTTCCTGTTTAGAAGAAAACAGCGAAATAAACACACACTTAGTGAAGAATAGGGAAGAAATACAATCAGCTACTTTTCCCATGTCTGAAGTGCTAAAAAGGGCAGCAAGCAGGCACAGAACAGTAAAAGCAAGAGAGCATCTCATTTCGTAGGATTCTTTGCAGCTCGGTCACATCATTTAAGTCACTTAATTCTCGTGTCAGAGTTTACTCCTCTGTACAGCAGAGACCTGACCTTGTAACAGGCTCTGGAATCAGGCTATTGACCCCTTCAAATGATACATTTTCCACCAGCCAGAGTAATGTTACAGACAGTAATAGCAATGCTAATATAGTGCTCATGTGAGAGCATACAAAAGCAACTCAGCAGTAGTCAGAAGACTAGTACCTGTCAAATTACCTATTAACATAGTTTCTCTATAAAATTAACTGCATGCAGAAAGGCGTGGAATGATTTCTGCACTGTAAGCAAAAAAATCAGCTGCTCCAGTGTAGCATTATCTGTGGGCTTGTATGGCATCTAAATTTTGGTGGACTAGAAGCCCTAGCTACTTCACATTAATACAAAACCTTTCCAGATTAAAGAGACTATTCCTTGATCACTACATTGTTTGAAAGCTTTCATGTATGGTCACTTTCAAACACTATTTCCCAGAAAAGAAAAGGGAGGGGGAAAAAAAACCCAAAATACTTACATTAGCAAGGACACTTACAGTCCTGAGCAGAAAGAACTTAGAAACTGACAATACTAGCTCTAATGAGAAATTCCAGAGGCAATTCAGCAATTCTACAAGGAGAAGAGCAGCTCTTAGACTATGGGAAGAAAGATGAACTTCAAAATCTTACTTACTTGTCTTGTAGCTGCACTCTGTGACCCCAGTTCAAGGATTTTACATAATTCTGAACAGCCTGTGCCATCACAGACCTATCACAAAACAAGGAGCTGAGCATGAAGCCATCACTTTACAAATTCAGACTATGCAACTCAAAGACACACGCAATTGCTAGAAATTAGGAATGTTTTACAGTACTTTTTCAAGTTCAAATCAACGTAATATCTGCTCTGACAAACCAGTAAATACAGTTTTGTGTTTTAAAGAAGGAGCAGTCCAAAAAGCTTCATGCAAAAGTCACTTCTGTAACTGCCCCTAAGTTGGGACCCACTGGGAAAGGTTGTCACACGTTTGCAGCGCACAGGGGGGGACACAGCCAATGGTCCTTACCAGGAATGATGAACAGGGTGGGATATATTCCAGCCATAGTGTTGGGCATCTTTAAGGGCACTCCCTAAAAGGGCTGCTTGATGCATAAGCTTTTTAGGAATGCAGCCAACATTAACACAAGTTCCACCAACTCCCCATGTGGTTCCTTGGGAAAAAGAAAAAAAAAAAAGTAAACATATCAATAGTGTAACAATGCAACTGGGTCACTTAGTGAACGGTGTGTTGTTTCAAAAGTTTTTAACTAATTGCATGAACAATCTAATTCTCTATCTCCTACAGATCAGTTTCTAACTCTGCTTAGTTCATTTTGATAAAAACCATCTCTATATACTTTCTTTCTAAAATTTGAACCATCTCAAGTTTCTCCAAGCTGTAAAGGTACAGTTTCGTCACATTCACATTTGTTTATTTGCACTTGCAGATCTTATTTTACATATTGTACATGAAGAGACTCACCAGGATGCGATGCATAATTTTTAGAAATTTTGACAGAGACAATATTCTCACACATTTAAGTCCAAAGTCTATGAGAAATGGCAGGATCAAACACTGCTAACAACCTTCATGTGCAGGGAGAGCTGGGACATCGCAGGGGGGATGCAGCACCCTGGGCTTACAGACTTCTACTACAAAGGAGGCTTTGGCCACTTTGCTGCCTGGCCAGCTCACCTGGGCAACTGTTTTATACACATGTCCAAATATTAGCCTAATATTTCTCTTCCATACCTTGTGGAGATGGATCCACATAATCCAGAACAGCTACTTTCCTCCCAAACTGAGCGGCTTTAAACAAAAAGCAAGAGAAAGCATTTAGAGGAGTGAGAAACACACAAACCTAAGCATTTTTAGTAGCATAGGTACAGATAAAGAGTTCAGGAGCTGACAGCTGGTGGTTCTTACTGTCTAACTACAGAGCCAGACTAGGGACCCAGGCTGCCTTTGCAGTCAGCAGATTCTCCAGAAGGCACTTAATAACCCAGACAAGAGTCTCCAGCTTCCACCGACCCTAAAAATGAGTTTGCCCCCAAATTAGATGTTGTAGAGGCTTGTGGGTTGTTGAGCACTTTACATTGAGTTACAAAGGGGCAAGGAGAACCTTGTAGCAGTTACACGGTTCTAGGAAACAGTCTGAAGGGACTGTTGTTTTAACACATAAATAAACAGTATAATTTAAAAAATACAGTACCTATGAAGACACTCAAGAGTATTTTACAATAACAGTCAAATAAAAGCTTATTAAATTTTCCCATGACAAAAGAAGAAATATTTTTTAAAAGGTGAACAAGATCACCCTACCTGAGGGTATGAACTAATTTGCAGATTAACTGTATGGAGCCGAGTTAATGATTTATGTGCAGGGACTGAAGTGTATTATGCTTCTTATGAAGCTTTAGTATTATCAGTAACAGTTCTCTTACTTTCCATAAACACCACTTAAGCTAAACTAAAACTTTTGTTAGTAATTTATACATACCAACCTTCTTTTGCACAGGCAAGGCCTCCAGACCCTCCACCAATTACCAGAAGATCATACTCATTCTTTCCTATGAAGAGAACGTGAAAGAAGGAAAAGAAACAGGCAAGAAAGATAGAAGAGGTACGTAAGAAGGTAAATAGCAAAAAGTACACTATTTTTTTTACAATTGATTATTGCTGATTTGGGTTTAGAGCAGCATATTTTTTCAGTGTCCCAATAATCAAACTAGACTTGTGAATGGAACACAGAAAATAAAGCAATCCAGAAGAAGGGAGGAATTAGATTGGATTTTTACACAATGTCCCAAGAAGCTTTCTGCATGATAAGGCAGTTGAAACCGGGGTCCAGCATAGGCCTTCTGCCTCTGCATTACAACAGCAAGTTCAACAGAGATTTTTTTCAGCGGGATCACCTTATCGGCCTGGCCTCAACCGCCATGTAGGCCTGGCAGGGGTGAGGTGGGGTCTGAGGGGAACTGGCCCCTTCTGCCACCTCAGCCTCCCCAAGCAGCTCTGAGGTGGCAGGAGAAGCCCTCAGGTGAGCAGTAACTCCTTTCTTAGAAGGTGCATCAGGCCAAGCCCTGCTTCTCTGGCTCAGGACAGGCAGCTGAGGCCCACAGCACCTGACACCAGCTCTGCCACCATGGGTTTGGGGACTCTTCTGGGCAGTGGTACCGGGAAGGCTGATCCCCCCCTACCCCGGTCCTTGCCGTTAAGGCCAGAGGAACGGCCTGGCCTCTCCAGAGCCCCACCGCAGGGGCGCGGGAGGCCTGCCCACTTCACCGCCACCCGCGGCCCGGGGCTCCCTCTGCAACACGGGGGCGAGGGACGGGCGGCGAGAGAGGCAGCGGGGAAGGGGTGGCTCCAGCAGCCGGTAAGGATGGATGGACGCAGCCGGCCGCCCTCCCCGCCTCTGCTGCTGCGGGAGGAGAGTGGCGCCTGCGGGGCGGGCGGCGGTCTCCGGTCTCCACAGCGGCCACGCAAGGAAGGCGCCCGCCGGTCTCTCCCCACCCTTCGTGTGGTGGGAAGGGCTCGGAAGACCCTCCCCAGGCGCTTTGGGCGTCAGGAGGAGACGGCTGCCGCCTCCCGCAAGGAAAAGCGGAGGCGCAGCCTCTGTCAGCCCCGATCCGAGCGAACGCCCCGTACCTGAGAGGGCTCGCACCGTACGGCACAGCCCCGAAGCTCCCAGAAGACGTTCCCGCCTCCGCCACAGCGCCGCCATGCTGTACGGCAGGGGGCCTCCGCGCCCAGCCAGGACCCCTGCGAGGTGGCCGCGCAGCGCCTGAGCGAAGGGCGGCGACACCGGGTGGGTGAGGGCGGCGGAGCCCCGTGAGGGCGGGGGGCGGCGGGGGCGCAGAGCCGAGGGGAGGCGGCCGCCGCCCGGCCGGAGCTCCGGCCTCTGGAGACGCTGCGGAGCCTTCAGAGGCCTTTTCAGAAGGCGGACACAGGCCCCGGCGTCAGAGAAACGCGTTTGCGTTAAAATCGGATGTTTGGAAGGGGGGAAAAAAAACCCCACTTTGCTTGTCTGGGTTTTGACCCCTGCGAGATGCTGCTGCAAGAGGGGTTCAGGGAAGGCCTTTTGGGTAAGAAGAGAAACACGAGTGCCCAGAACCTTCACGGATGTTCAGAGCCCCGTTATTTCCCCTCACATCGCTTTGTAAGGGAGAGGTGGGAGCTGTGGCGGCCCCTCCCGAAGGTGCAGCGCAGAGGCTGAAAGTTGAAGTCCTCTGAGAAGGTGGTTTGAGTAAAGCCTTTCCCTTCCACGAGGTCTTGCAGGCAAAGTGTGGTGGTGTTTCGGGTTCCTGAGGTATGTTCAGCGTTGAGGGCAGGCACCAGGGCCTCGAGTCGGAGAGAAGAGGGTTCTTAAGCCAAAATGACGGGGCAGGGCCCGTGGCACAGGTCAGTGACCCAGCACAGCATGAACAGCGTGACACGGGGTTCAGCTGTGGTGGGACAGGTCCCGGGAACGGCCCAGGAGAGCCTGCCGGAGCACCTCCGATGCTTCGCCACCTGCGACAGCATCTCCTGTCCCTGTGCCACATACCAGCTGTTGAGTAAAGCGATGCTCCTGACCTGTGGGAGTTATTGTAATGTATTCTGGCAGCCTGGGGTGAAAAGGCCTCAAAGTTGGCATTGATCAAAACGATACAGCAGGGAACAAGGATTTTCTCATCCAGAAGTGCTTGCTGTTGGCCTTTACTAAGGCACAGTAGTGACCGTGCCTGCTGCTCTACACAGGGGCAATGCGCGATATCTACATGTGTGATAACTACTGCCAGAGCTAAACCAGAGCCTGGCACAAAGAATTGGCCGCTTTTTTCTCAAGGAGAGGGAGCTGGTGACAGAGAACAGGGCCTGGCTCCAGGGGGCAGTGTCCAACCGGTGTATTTCAGAAGCCATCAGCCGCCTGGTCCACACTTGAGGAGAAATGCCAGGAAATTAACACACTCAAAAGTTTTGTAGAACTAACACCCCTCCAGGGTGGTGTTATGATTATTTTTTTCTCTCCATTAATGTTGAAATTAGACGAAACAGGAATTGTTGTCACTTCAGTAAATGGATTGGTGACTTGTCCAGTATCAATGCGGTTAAAAAAAATAGCAACCTCCTTCTCTGATGCCTCCTGCAGCACTAATCAATAAATCACTAGAAACACTTTTACCTGCTGCAGCAGCAGTAGAAAGGCATAACCAGAGCATACCGAGAGGCCTCAAGCATATTCACATACTAATCTTCTATGCTTTTTAGGTACACACATGCAAAGTTGTTGTAGCTGTTCACTTTAGCCACTATCCTGAGTTGAAGCAGGCAGTGTTGAGCATATGCACTTCACACAGCGTTTAGTTCAGATGCTTAGGATCAAGGGCAAAGTTAAATCTCCCCAAACACACAACAAATTTCTGTGAATAAATGTCCCTGCAGCATTATGGCATTTTGCTAATAACGAAAGGCATTGCGTGTAGCAAAGCTGTTGACAGAAAACATTATCTTTAAATAGCACCTAAGGTGGCAATTTAGGAAAGAATTAATGATAACTTTGGAGTAATGCTTCTAAACTCTTTTAAGGATAGAATCTTGGCCAAGAGCCCATTGTAACAGCCACATTGTACACTGGCATTACCGATTGCTTTCATTAATTTTAGAGCTCAGAGTCTCAGTGAACCACAGCTGAGGTGAGATGGGAGCTTCTTTTAGATGATTGTGTTCCTAAACACAACACACACCCTCCCTTTTTTAGCTTGCAAGTGAGGCAGTCACTTTCTTTCAGCATCCTTCTGAGGTCACCTGGGAGCCAGGACTATCCATAGCTGCCGCTGGGCCACCAGCAGACTGTGGGAAGCTGAGGTGTCACCATTCCTTGGGCTGTATCTCATGGCTAGTGCAGTGTGGGCTAGGGCTTTCCCATTGGGGTTGCCATTTTCACCAGAAAGAACAAAGCCTGCATGACACCACTCTGCTGCCTCTTGCACGTTCTCACAACTGTGATCATTGACACCCATAGAGGCAAATATCAGCAGTGAGGAGCAGGGTCTGCCTCTGGTCACAACAGCAGCAAGAGCAGTAGCCACTGCAGGTTGCTGTAGTCAGCACTGAGGAGGTGTCTGCCACGCTGCAAAAATCCTCCTTGGGGACCAGAGACACACTCTGGTTATCAGGTGCGGGTTCTAATTTGTCTTTGCCTCATCTCCTATAACATTATTTTAATTCTTTTGTGGTTAGTGTTAAGTTGATCAAAGTAATCTTTTGGTCACATGCTCTGTACACAGACAGGTTGTGAGGGAATGTCCACATGCTGTTGTGAGCAATACAATTGGCCACACTGAAATGTTTACATGCTTAGGCTAAACAGTCATTACTCTCTGGTGTGTTACACTGCTATCTGTTTTCCACCACTCAAATAATACCATATAAAGACATTGTTTTACTGTTCTCAAGGCTCCCTTCCCATCAATACAAGAACACCTGCCGAGCTCTGGCTCAGCAGCGCATCTCCAGCTTCCTCACTCCCACAATCAGGTCCTTTAGTGGCAAATACATTCTGGTGTCAGGAAGCATTTACGTAAAGCATTCAGTTTCTGCACTGAAAGCGTATTTTTTCAAAATTTGGGATTAAAAAAAACTTCTTACAAGGTAGCTATCAGATTCGACATCATATTTCCACAGGATTTTGTCAGTTGTAGCTAGTCATATTTACTAGTCATAAATTAACTTAATACATTAGATGTGGTTTGGTTTCTTTCCAGGGGGAGATGTTTTTTTAAGGCATTAATCAGTCCTGTTAATGGGCAGACTTTCTACTTTTGAATTTATTGTAAGGACAGCTTGGAATTCTGTTTTTTCCCCTTCATATGAAATACCTTTTGTTACATTTATCAATGGCTTGCTTACTTAAATTCTTCCTCATGAAAACACCAAGGGCCAAACACCTTTTCTACCTAATATTTTAGCAGTTTTGGCTTTTCAGACACATCTTCATGTCTTTCCTGTTTTTCTGGTGTGGTTTACTCTATGTCTGATGCTCCCAGTTCGGCAACCTGGAGGGAGGGGAGAGGCGAGGTGTGGGGCAGGTACCATCTTTGGAAGTCATCATGTTTGTTTTGTGGTGGGTGGGGTAGAAAATGGATTATAGCAGTGGTTACATTTTGTGGCATGACCTAATTAATAATTTACAGGGTTGTCAGTGAACTGTACGGGATCACTGGCTGAACTAAGAGGTCTCTGCATGAGGTAGGACTCTTTTGGTTTCTTTCCATCTCTCTTGCAATTGATTGTACTCTCTTGGGTTTTTTTTTGCTAGTGCGTAGCGTGGTGTCCTTAGCGTTATGGAGGAAGGAGGAGAAAAAGACAAAGCTTGTGGAAGAAAGGCATGTCAAATGGTGAATACAAACTGTGTCCCAGAGCTGCAGAAAGACAGAATAAATGGTAGCAGGGGAGGCGTGGTTACTGATCCTTAAACTTTTTTCAAAGCAAGGTAAAGCCTTGTCACAATTCAAATTGCTAAATCCATAGATCTAATGTGGGGGTTATGCTGACAAGTGAGGGCCCTTGTTCAAAGGCACAGATCCAGAGTAAACTAAAGATATATTTTTACCACTTTTATTTCAGGCTTCTTAACTGACTTATGCAGCAAGAATTTTCCAATATTGCTTTTTGTTGGGTATTGCTTTACATTGGCAAGAAGGAATCTGTGACTGTTTGCTTACAATCAAACTCTGATGTATTTTTCTACATTTTTGGTATCTGCTTTTAAGAACTTTGATAAATCAATCTTTAGGAGAGTTAGAAGTCAATCTGATAATGGAAGAAAATGACTAATTTTGGTTTATGAGATGGAGGTGGTGATCAGATTTCCATGTGAAGTCTAGAAACTTACAACACTTTGTTAAGATGGGACAAATATCCTGTTATCTAGTATTTTTTGTGTGCGAGGTCTGTCATGTATCAAAAGCAACTATATTGAGAAAGCTAAGAAAAGCACACACATCACAGAATTATTCTAAATCAGGTCATAATTTAAATTCTGTTTTAAAATATAATTCTAAAAGAAAGCCAACCATTCTAATATTTGCCAAGTGCCCCAAAAGGATGTCTTGTTACAAAAAATACATCCTTCAGTTAACAGTGTTTCCTCTGCTGGAAACATTTGTGCGTCAGTTCATAAACCAACAAAAATGATTTAATGTTTTAGCTTTGCTGCTGTTTCTCCCTTTGTTTGCTTATTTTTATTTTCAGAAATTTGTCCAAGAGTAGGACTCATTCAGAATTCAATCCATTCCATTTTATTCCTTCATAGTTTGTCCTAAGCAACTAATGGATTGCAAGAGAGGGGAAAAAAACCAGAGGAAACAGGTGACGCCTCAAGTACCATGAGTTCTTCACTTCATTCAAATGCTTCAACGTGTATTACTAAAAAAAAGAGAGGGAGAAGTATGGTAGACTTCACTGAACTTTCAAGCTTTCATGTGGAGTTAGAAAGTCTTCAAAAGCAGGAAGTTTTTTTAGTCTACAGAATAACCTTTTAAGATGCATAGTAAACACAAGATAACCTAACTGCTGGGATAGTCTGTTAAATTTTAGAGTACAACTTTGTTGGCCATCTTTCTTCTCTTTTAGCCGTTTCCTGGTTTAGATATCTCCAGGCAGTTTCCCAATTCATACAGAAGGGGTTCTTCCTTTCTCAAAATTCCTCTTTTGCATGTTTCTCAGCAAGAAAACTAATTTAACTGTTGAAAACAGCAAATTCACATAAAAGAAAATCCCTCCTGCTATTCTGAAAATGCAAGCTCAAAAGAATTTTCTTCCACCGGGTGTTTCACATGATCTGTGGGGTTTATGGTAATGTGCTAGCTCTCCTGTCTCCCTTTGTCTAGGCTTTTACAAACTAGGCTTTGGGCAGGATTATTAGATGAAGGGAATGTCATTTGTTGTTATGCCAGGGGTGGATTTACTGGGAAAGCTTTAGCCCCGTGCTATGCACAGCAAGTGGGGACGGCGCTGCCGTGGTGTGTCACACAGTGGCAGCTGGGGAGCCTCCAGGAGAACTGGGGAGCCTCCAGGAGAGC
>BJBW01012797.1:8604-73367 GCA_004320125.1 Scolopax mira | reverse complement strand
TGATCTTTAAGGTCCCTTCCAACTCTAACCATTCTGTGGTTCTATGAAAACAGTTTCTTTTTTCCTTGGGGAGAAATCTTGCTTCACAAGATCTGTTGTTACAGGACCTGCCTTAGGATAAGAGGGAAGCTTTTCTCATGAGTGAACAATTAGTTAAATGATACTAAACAAATTACAGCAATACTCTAATTTATATGTTAAGCAGGGAGATGGAGAGTAATATTAGAGGAGAATGGAAAGCCTCCTAAAGAAAGAGAATTTTCTTTGGCACAGACAAAAAGGGATCAGGAGATTAAGCAAATAGCAATTTTGAAATAGGAAAGCACTACTTGAGATGGTACTGCTGATGTCTGCAACTCACTGCTACCAGTTGCTGTGGATCTTCACATTTGTGTCTGTTCAAAACACCAGTTGGACAAATCGCTGAAAGAAGTTCATTGAAGAATATTAAGCACAAAGATCCTTGTCCTGGCACACAAGGAAGACCTCAGACCAGCAGATGCTAAAATCTGTAGGGTCAGGTCAAAGAAATGTCACTGCATGCCTGCTCTGCCCTTTTGCCACTCGGAAATAAGATACTAAGCTGGATGGGGTGTTTTTTTTGGCCTGGCTCTTACGCCACAGTGTCTTTGATTTCTGTCCCTTTTGATACCTGCTAGGAAGGGCTGCTGACAGTCACGGTACTTTACACAGTACTGTGCCTGTGTGTGGTGTTCTGCCAAGCAGGTTGGTGTCGAGGTGAAGCAATGAAAAAGGAAGATCTGAGCCACGTGTTGGCCTTCGTGCCCTTGACATGAGCAGGGGGCACAATGGCAGCTTTTCAAAGAAAACGTAACCAGTTCTAACATAGCATTCTTCTGTGTGGTCTGCATGTCTCCTAACTCGGCCACCTAAAGCCATTTCTCCAGATAAACAGAGGCTTCTTCAGCTGAAAGACTTCTTTAAAGCTGTATGACTACAAAAAGCCTGCTGACTAAGAACTTACCTGGCAGCTGTTGCTATTAGGCTTCCACAAAAAGACAAGGTATAGCCTGAGAGCTGTCACTTCAGGGGATAGCCAGGAACTAGAACTTTCCTCGGAGGAATTCTGTACCTCTATTACTGCATTTTCCTCAGTGGCCATTGCTGTTGATCTCTCCAATATGAAGGACTCCCATAAACATAAGTGGTTATGGAAGAGTCTCCTCCTTGGCTGTTTTTTGCATATTGTCCTTTCATAGCCTGGGAAGCCCTGAGACCCCACTGAAGTCCTGGGATGTCACAGGAGACCATAACAAGTCCTGTGTTGTTTGCACACAAGGACTTGTTGAGTTATAATATATATTGTTAACATGGGTTACATAGGAAGTTTTGATTCTTGTGTTCTGCTTTAACTCCTGCCATCTGTCTCTTTTTCCTAGTATTGCACCTAACGTCGGGTGTGGGAGTAGCCTCACCTGGTATTGAGAGCAGCCTCACAGTGCACATAGGTCATCTTTAGCTTTACCCTTTTATCCTCTAGAGTGACAGAAGTTGGAAATGAACACCAAATTAACTCTGTGAATGGTTATATTTCACAGTCTTGTCCCTTTTATCCTTGAGGATGGGAGCTGGATGGACACAGATAAAGGGAGAAATAGATTCCAATAGCCAAGAGCTACAGAAACAGTATCTCAGGGAAGTGGTTTCTGTTCTTCATATTTTGTCCCCAGAAAGAAGAGGGCCCAGTGTTCTGTCCTAAAAGTGCAGTGGCTGAAACATTGTTCTTACTCAGAATCATAAACACTTAGTTATTCTGTCTTCTCCAGACAGATGGACCAATCCCATTTCTAACAGTGTGCAACACTTTCACTGATATTAATGCTTATTAAAAAATCCCTCTATAAAGCTTCTGGGCACGTGGTCCCTGAAGAAGTCTTTTGTCTGTACCATAGTGCTTTGTGAGCTGTATATGGAGTGGTCCTTCCTGCACAAACCACAGGTTAATGACGACCTTGGCAGTATATTAGTATGCAGGAGACTTCTTGCTCATCCTGGTCAGAAAGCAGTTGAATTTTTGGAAACAGTGGCATCTCTGCAGAGTAACTCCCGTTGTTCTTCATCTATTAGGAATACACCATGATATGGCGGGTCCCCTCAGCAGACAATTTGAGTTAACCCTGAGTGTGTGCTGACAGACTCCATTCTCACGCCTATATTCTACAGATGGAGTTCCCCTGTTTCCACCAACCCTCCAGAGCAGGTACTGATCCTGGGCTCCTCTAGATGTTGTCCTCTTGATTTCTTCATTCCCTAGTCTGCAGTCCAGGTTTTATACCTTTCTGTCCCTTGCAGCCTGAGAACGGGTAGGACTATTCAGCCTGAGTGAACACTGAGAGCTCCTTTTGACTTGATGCTTGTGCCTTCTGTTTTGATTGCTGACCAGTCTGCTGGCCCGCGCTGCAGAAACATAAGAAGAGAATCTAGGCTGTTAGTTAGGGATATGGGAAGCCATGACACCAGTCAGGATTACCCCCTTTCAGATCAGTTTGAAGACCTCCATCTGGTCTCGACTCTCCAAAAGGCACCTTTCCCATCCCTCTGGATTGTGTTCTGAAGCTCTGTGTCGGGCCATATGAAAGGCACCAATTGCCTTCCCCTTCCTCTTAACAAGAGCCACAAGCTCATAGCCCTGTTGCCTTCCCCATTTGAAACGCTAGCCCTGTGTCACCATATCCATGCTCCAGGGCTGATGCCTGATTGGAGGTACAGGCAGTTTCTTTGGGTGGTAGAGAGTGCATGGAGCTGGGCTGAGAACCAGGAGTTGTGACTGCACAGAGCAGCACAGTCTCACTGAACAGCAAACTCACACAGGTGCCTCTTTGAGATGTTTCTCTTTTGCACGGTTGATTTCATGTTGAAACAGAGCAGTACCCTCTCCCAGAAATCCCAGTTCTTACTTTTAGGGAAATTGTGAAGACTCAAGTACCTGTTGCAGATGTTCTCCCTTCCCTATCCCATTTCCTTTTCAGCAGAAGCAAAGTCGTGCCAGGCTTAACCAAGCTTTCTTAAAAGAATATCTGCTTTGTCCTGCTGGCCAGCAGCCTGTGTTGTCTTTCCCCAAACCACATATGGCACTCGGATTCTCCAGTCTTATGCAAACTGTTTCCAGTGCCCTCATTTTTACAGTAAGTCAAAACTGCGCAGGGAATTCCCCCCCTTAGAATTGCAGCCACGGGGGAAAGCTGAGAAAGCTGGGGCAGGATCTTCTCAGAAATTTTTCCAATTGTATCTTGTGGTGTATAACCAAAGGTGACTGGTTGCTGTTTCATGATGACCTAGGCAGCCTTCTTGGCATGCCTGAGAAACAGTCCTCTGCTGAGTATCTGCAGCATAACTGTTTTGAAGCTTGGTTTATGCCATTCCCAAATTGTGACAGATTCTTCGAGCTCAAATACAATTTGGGACCAATCCCAAGATTTGCCCCAAGGGTTTGGAAGCAGTCTGATACCAAATATTCTAGAGAAATTTCTCTTTATTTAGCAGAAATCTAGTAAGACATAGAAATGCTAGTCCTTGCAGTGGTCTGTCTGTAGACCTTTAGTAACTGTGAGAGGGCTAATTAGCCACCATAAGTGGCATCTAAAAGAAAAAGACACAAATTATATTGTTACAGGTTTGTGTGAATGCCTGTTGGATTGCATGACCAGCCCTTAATCGCTGCTACTTCTGAAGTACCCATGCCAGGCTCTTCTGGGGGAATGACACTCGGAGATGCTTGTCCTGTTTCTGGCAGGGAAGGTGTGCAGAGGATGGTGGTGGCCAAAAGGTTTGATCTCAGTGTACCAAGTGAGGATGCTCCACAGGGTCAGAGTATACGAAGCAGCTGACTGGCAAGGAACTATTTTTCTTCCATTTTTAAACAATCAATCCTATGTTTTATTACAGTAATTAATTTACTAACTGAATGCAAATTGTGAGGCCGTTCCCCTAATAGGAGCATACTAGGACTCTGAAATACCCTATTTTCAGATACGATGTACAGTCAGTATTTCTGCCAGAAAATAAGCATTGTGGATATGCTTATTCCAAGGGGAGCCAGAACAGCATCTTTCTCTAGTTGTTGCTTGGCTCACCTGAGCTCATGCCCAAGAAGAAAGCTTAGATCTGGAGTCTTCCCTGTGGCTGGTAAGGATCACACAGTGGTCTTCCCCAGTTGTTCCCATGTAAGGTTGATGTTGCTATTTCCTCACTCCCCTCTTCTAAGGAGCAATTCTTTTCTAGAAGATATGTAATTAGTCTTATT
This sequence comes from Scolopax mira, assembly GCA_004320125.1. Taxonomy (NCBI): domain Eukaryota; kingdom Metazoa; phylum Chordata; class Aves; order Charadriiformes; family Scolopacidae; genus Scolopax; species Scolopax mira. Next base: position 69,103 of record BJBW01012797.1, on the reverse strand, counting down.
TCTGTAAATGAACTCTGAAGCTCACATTGAATCCCCACCCCCATCAGGTGAGGGAGCTCCATGGCATCCTAGAATAGAGTTGGGGAAAAGACAAGGAAAAGAGAAGAACTTGAGTCTCTCTTAAAGCTGATTTAGTTTTAGCCCAGCCTTAAAAGTTTGGAATTGCAGAGAGAATTCCTTGTGCAGAGAGCTCTGCGGAAGTTTTCCCCTTCCAGATTCTGCTGAATGCTGATTACCATTGCTGTCCTGAAAGGGTTTCTGAGCAGAAGGGTTTGGAGCTAATGAATGTGGTTTTTGCATACGGCATTTGAGCTGTCAATTTAGGGCAAATTTCTGAGAAAGGAGGCATTCTGTACTTGCAGGGGGCATAGCCTTCACAGTCACAAATGTCCATCCTCGGCAGTTGTGGGATAGGCCAGGACATATCCTTTGTTAATCTTGGGACTTCTTGGGTTAATGAAAGAAGTTGAAAGCTCTGCAGAAAGAATGATCAGATTGCCATGCTATGCAGTGCATAGCATCTTAATCTTTTCTAGTGCATCTAAAATGACATTCAGATTACTTAAACTGGCTGCAATTTAGTGAATCTAATCCCTGGGGTAGATGACTAAATTCAAATGCCAATGTTTTAATAAACTTAATGGGGAAAAATGTATAAATCACTTCTGTGTTTATTTCGTTTTTATTTTCCCTACCCTGGAATTGGCTACATTTGGGGACCTTAAAATGAGGCCAGTTTGAGTCAGAATGTTTATGCCAGCATTACTGGAAATGTTTCACCTTATTCCATGGGCTTGGTTACTGTCATCCCTGTCTACTAATACTTCTGAAATATTTAGAAGAAGGGGTTGTCTTGCCACAGAGGTACGTAGGCTGATTTTGGTACATGTTATATCTTTCAGGTTTCTCTGTGACAGCCAGAAGGATCTGGATGAGCTGCTGGATTGCCTGCACCCACAGGGAGTAAGAGAGAGCCAGCTAAAGGAGCGTTTAGAGAAAAGGTGAGCCTGTTCTTTTTTGTTTGTGGTTTGTTGTTTGTTTGTTTGTTTTTTCCTCTCTATGTGCCTTCTCAAAGTCAAAGCGAATCTTCCATCACAGCAAGCCTTTCCATTCCGGGGGCGGCATTCCACACTTTGCTTTGATCATGCCCGTGCTCAACAGATACTGAGGATGAGAAATTATTGTTTTTCTTGGGCAGTGACTGCAAGTTCTTGACAAGTAATACTCTAAATCGTGAAGAGGTTCCGTCAGTCTTTAAATTGGTCCTTGCAATTGGAAACAAAGGCAGTACTGTTTTACTTACAGAGCCAGAGCTACCATGTGCTTTCAAGCGTCTTTCAAAGAACATTCTGCACTGGTGGAGCGTGTAGAACATGATGGATACCCACAGCTCCCAGAGCAGTGGCCTGCATGTATTCAGAGGTTGCTTTTGATTTTTCCAGGTATCAGGACATCACACATTCTATCCATTTGGCTCGGAAACAAAACTTGGGCCTCAAATCCTGTGATGGCAACCAGGAACTGTTGAACTACCTCCGAAGTGATCTAATAGAGGTTGCAACTCGGCTGCAAAAAGGAGGCCTGGGATATGTTGAAGTGACACCAGAATATGAAGCAAAAGTGAGTGAACAGGCGAAGTAGTACTGAGTCAGACAAGCACGCACTGACACCTTCTGCGGAAGGTCTTGAGTCTTTTGTTCTTCTCAGACAAGAGGATCAGGAAAATCAGTTTTCTCTGATCTTTCTAAACTATTTTTTCAAGATTACATAGCTGCTGGCTCAAGGTCCTTTTAGTGTAGATGGGTCATAATGTTGGAGTTAGGTGTCCTGCACAGCTGTTAAATTGTCCTATTTCCTTCTTCTGGTAGCAGAGTTCTTGATAGACCATTAACAGAACTCTTTGTAGCTGATTTTTAGCTTCTGCATCAAAGCAAGCATGTCTTGTTGAGACAGCAGTTGTACATTTTGGAGGTTTTTTCATAAATTCGCACCAGCTTAGGGTTGGGATAATGATTGTGTCCCAGTTGCAGGACCTAAAGGATATTCTGTTCAGCACAAAGTAGTTACCAGTGCAGTGAACTAAGGTATGAATTATTAGTGCTCTGGCTGACTCTATCTAACTCATGTGAGCATTACTGGGGCATTAAGTGTCTTTAGGAGGGGATAAATCTGCCTGGTGTAGGTAGAGCACACACTCTGGTAACTAGTGCAGGCTCCTCCTACCAAAGGATGACATTGTCTGGCTTGAAATGGTTTAAGCTGCATCCTACGTCACTGCAAAGAATTTCCTGTGTAGATGAGACTGTAAATGTTAAGAGGGGAGGAAAAGTGAAGTCACTAAAGGAGTGGAAGAATTGGCTTTCTGTTTGGTCATCGTGGATTTAAGGTTTGGGGGGGGAGGTTGGTATTTTGGTGGATTTTTCAAGGCGTGATGGTTTGTTCTGAAGGGTGCTATGCATGATCATCAGCTGTGTGTGAACTCTAGCAGAAGCAGCAGCCGTGTGCTGGTTCCATAACCAAATACGGTAGATAACAGCCCTGCATTAAGTATCAGATGTATCCGTTTGCTGGACAGACCCACTTAAAACAGCCCAGAGAGTCACTTCCAACTATTATGTGATCATATGCTGTTCCTGACAGGTCTACTCACTAGAGAGCTTGAAGGATTTTGGAGAGTGTGTGATTGCACTCCAAGCTGGTGTTGTTAAGAAGTTTCTGCAAGGTTTCATGGCCCCCAAGCAGAAGAGAAGGAAACATCAAGGAGAAGACTACATTGCCAAGGCTGAGGAAATAGATGAAGACAAGAAAATAGCAGAAGAAGCTAAGGTATTGTTCTCTCAGGGCTCTGTTTCAGTCTTGTAATACAACTCTTTGAGCAGGGACAACATGTTTTATTGGGTACTAATCCTGAGCAGCTTCTCCCCATTCTAAGTTTAGAGTGCAATGAGTTTGTTATTTATGGGGCCAGGAATTTCGTGGTTATTTTGAAGAGTAAAGGTATTGGCCAAATTAAAATAATACTGTGGTATCACAGTTAATTTTCTATGTGCAGGAAATGGGTCAAGTCAAATATTTGACTTCCTTTGTGTAATTCCTCACACAAGTTCGATACTTTAATAAAAGCATTAGGGAGCATTTTTAGAGCACTTAATGGGAGTTGTATCCATCAGAGAGGACTGATGGATCAAGGCTTAATGCCTTGATTTGGAAAGAGGACGAAAGCCATGGTGAAGCCTTGGTGACTGCAAGGGACTTAGGTTTAGGTAGATATCATCATATGCATAGAGATACCCACAGAAGATACCAAACTGGAGGTTGCAGGCAGCTTGTCTGGACATCTGGGCAAACAAAGCATGTATGCCTGCAGGAGAAAAGTGGTATTGTGAGGATAGGGTTCCAAACCAAAGCTCAGAAGAGGTGGAGAAGAGCTATGGAGGATTTGGTAGCATCCTACAGGCAGTTAAGCTGTACCAGTGTTTAGAGTAAGAGGGACAGTAGTGGTCCAGGGTAATTTCTGTGCACCTAGTTGAATGGGACATTAGTGGCTCCTGACAAGGCTTTCCCCACTGCCCCTTTCAAAGTGCTCTGCCCTCATTGATCCTTGACTTTTTCAGAAGTAGCAAGATCAGAATTGGATCAACAGAAGCATTAGAAATTCCCAGCTTAGAAAAGAAATATTAGGTGCTTTAGGGGTGGTTTGGGTTTTATTTTTCTGGGGTTTTTTTGATTAAAGCTTCTGTCAGTGTATGGTGGTATGTTCAAACCCTTGTTGGAACATCAAGTCTTTGCTGTGCTATGGCATTGCTGTGTTAGCAGGATATTTGCATAGGCATGAGAAATTTTCACATTCCTCAGGTGTTCTGAGGTATTTAAGCTTTTGTTAACTTTGAATCTTCCAGTCTTCAGCGCAAAGGGAATAAAAGGCTATCTTACCCTAAAAGCTCTAAGCAGAATACAGAGCTGTAAAAATCACTTGTCTGGGACAAAAAGGACATGGATAATGACATTTCCTCTATCTACAGCAACACCTTATTGTGCCTTACCCTCATATGTCTTACAACTGTAACTGTAGGAGTTATACCTGCAGGGCATGCTTTAAGGGTAACATCAGATTTACTGCAATATCTAAATGAATAGTAATTCAGCACCGTAAGCTCTGCATTTGAGCCCTGGTCACTTCTCTGTTATTGCCAAAGCTATATCAGATTTAAAACCCAAGCCTTTTTTTTTTTTTCCCTTGAGAATTGAGCCATTTTGATCATGAATGTTTGGTTAGTTCCTCTGCTCTACTTTAGAGCATTGTTCTCTTACTCAGGGACTTGGCTATGGAGATTGTTCGTTACAGCAAGGCCAGGCTTCATTCCAGCTGTTGCAGAATTCTCAGGTCCAGCAGCCTGGCAAGGCCGAGTGCTCTGTGGGACTGAAACATCCCCGTTTGTAGTTTCACCTCCGTAAACCGGCTGGAACAGTAGGATTCCTGAATATTGCTGGACTTGTAATCACAAGTTACTTGGAATATTTTTTTTTCTAGTATTTGTCTAATGTGACTGCATAAGGAGCCATAGCTCAGCCCTGTGGGTGCAGGGACACGGGTATCAGTCCTGCTGGTCCAGCTGTCCTGCAGGTCTCCCCCCGGAGCACTGGCCTTTGTGGTGTGCCGGTGTCTCTGGAACATTTATTTCTGCAGTGCAGCATCTTCTTTAACTGGCTCAGAGTTTTGTAGACATTTGTGGTGGTACAAGCAATGTTTACCTTCTTTGTTGGTTTTCGGGTTGGTTTGTTTGGGTTTTGGTGGTGAAGGGAGATGTTGCCTCAGTTTACCTTGAATAAGTATTCATTTTGCCAAAGCAGAAAACCTTTATAAATGACCTTGAAAGAGCAGCCCAGATCTTAGAAATAGTTATTCAATAAAAACCCCTGGCTGTTAGGCTTTTAAAGACAAATCTCCTGCACATGCCAAGATTTATGAAGTCTTTCAGAGCCAGAACTGCACTGGGAGCACATAGCAGGTAAAATATGGCATAGCCATACTGGAAAAACACACTTAATGTACTTTCAGACTATACGAGCGAAATTGCAGTCCTGCAGCATGGTTGTGTCTCATTTTTCCTGTGAGAAACACGTTATGGCTTAATAGGCACCCATTTGCTGACATAATTGTCTACATGAAGTGTTCCTGCTGGCTCAGCAGCACCACCAGAGCCTGCAGCGCAGATGGGGCTGTGCCTCTGTGTGTGTGTGAGTGTTCCCATTTCCTTGGCAGTAACACTCTAGACTGTCCCTAAACGAGAGAGGGAACACCTGACCTCGCTTTGTGTGACTCTGCAGCACAAGAGCCTGAGCACAGTGTGTGGGGGGGTGTCCCATCCCTGAGACAGGCTCTCGGGGGTTTGCAGGGGAAAGGCTTGGGGGGTGTCAGCCTTTGCCTGCAGACAGAGCCTCAAACAGCAGCTTCACAACCCAGCAATTCCCAGTTCCAGCTGGTCAGAGGGATTTACCTCTGCCATCGTGGGGTACCAGATGAGAGGTTTCTAGCTAGAGGTTTGTCCATCTTTACCAAAGCAGGTATTTTCTCTCACTCTGAAGTTGAAATGTGACTGAGGACTTCTCCTTTACTATTTTTGTGGTTTGGTTTTCTTGTTTGTTTTTTTTCCTGCTAGACTGTTCCTCTCCAGTCAGGAGAGTGTTCGAGTAATTTCTTTCAGTCTCCTGTTTTGCCTAGTTGGCAGTCTGAACTCCCTTGGTAATGGTGCTGCTAAAATGTCATAGTCTCATGATGCTTGGGAAGCAAGGCTAAAAATCTGTTAAATTCCACAGGCTTGGGGAGAAAAATCTACACAAAACTTGCCAACAGTTTTTGCAGATTTATCTTGGCCCAGCAGCTACCTAGTATGTTAACAGCAAAACCTGTGGAACAGTTACTTGGAAAATCAATTACACAGTATGTGAAGCACCTCAACAATGTTCTGCAAAGAAATAGCCCAGTGCAGTGTGATCTGCCACAGCAGGCTGGGCAGGTCTCCCTTTGTCTTGAATGTCTTGGGCTCCAGGTTGCACTAGCAATGGCAGCAAGGATGTTGGCATTTTAGAACAGTTTGTGTGTTTTTCCAAGCATCTAATATATTCTGTGCTTCCTCAGATTCAGTGGGAGGAGAATGTGCAACTCGGCAAAAATCCTGGGTTTTGTTTGGCTCCCAAATTGCTGTCAGCTGCAGAGTTTAGATTTTCCCATCTGACACTTCACTATTTGTTTTTTCTTTCTCCTGGGGTAGAAGAACATTCACTTGAGTCCTATTATGTCCCTGTCATATCTAGGCCATCACCTCATTGTTGTAAAGCAAAGGATTAATGTTGGAGTTGACCATGTGGTGGCTCTGGATTACTTCTCTGTTCTGGTGCGTTTCGGATTTCCTGCAGCGTTGTCTCTAAACCTCTGGAGCTGAGTTGGAGATTCCACATGCAGCTCGCTGTGTGCAGACTCCAGCACTTGCCTTGGTGCAGGTTTAATGTTTTCATCTTCACTTGCAGCTGATTCTGGGTTTTCACATGCGCTGAGGTCATCTTGTTTCACCAGGGAAGTGGTCAGTTTCGTATTTGGGACTCCAAATGCTTTGCCCGTGGAACCTGATTGTTGCTGATGTCCTGGTCCCCTCTGCCAGCTGAGCAGTGGGAGGACCAGGAGGCCCAAGCATGTGGTGCATCTTGGTGATGCTCTCCATGTCTGCAGAACCCACTGGAGGGCAGCACAGAATGCTCTGAGCCCCCGTCCTCAGGGGGTGTTGCCAGCTGTCTCCAAGCTTTCATCCTGCATTTTACAGTGCTAGATTTCTGCTTTTTATTTTCTTAGCCTTGATGATTATTTGGGTTAGACTTTCAGAGCAAGAATTTAGTGGAGTTCACGTAGGTTGTTTCAGCCTGGCTGTGAACTGCAAAAGTGACGAACAAACTCTGCTCCATCAAGGCTGCTTATGGATAAACCACAAATAGCACTGCTGAGGCTATAGAGAAGGAAAGAAATACAGAGTTGAGCTTTGGTTATTAAGGGTCCCAGCTACAGGATATAAAAATATCTTCAGACTGTAGCAAGCTGTGTCTGTGTGCTTCGTTGTAAGTTGTTAGGTCTGTCTGCAGGTTGCTTCAGCCATGGAGAAATGGAAGACAGCAATCCGTGAGGCCCAGACCTTCTCCCGTATGCACGTGCTGCTCGGGATGCTGGATGCCTGTATCAAGTGGGATATGTCGGCAGAGAATGCCAGATGCAAAGTGTGTCGCAAGAAAGGTATGCATTGCTGCCCCGAGCCTGCGTAACAGTCGGATGCAGTCACCTCTCCCTGCCCTGCTTAGGCAACGTGCCCTTGTAGTCTGTCACTCTGTCTTTGGCTCTATTTTGAGTTTTGGACCTCAGGATTTACAGTCGGGAGGATTGATCTCACAGGACCGTTTGACCCTGAGTCCAATAAACTGTTCTTACAAAACCAGTGCACAGTCTTGCAGAACGTTGCAGAGCTGCTATCCCCTGGATATTTAGGGTACTTGGACACAAGTCCCTTCTGGGAACATTTGTGCCACTGTCCATTCCCTGATTTCATTTTTGAGTTGGAATGGTTTTCAGGTCTCCAAGCCTTGACAGTTAATCTTTTACAGAAGAAACAAGAAAGGAGAGGTTGGGAAGGTTTTTATCCTTTGTAGTCACATGGGAGCGAAGTGGGGTGATGCTACTTTGGGGCAAGACTGGGCTTGATGAGCTGGAAGCAGCAAACCCTTTGCCTCTCGTATGCGAGCAGAGAAATGAAGCTACGCGCCTCTGACTGCTGCTCTGCTAAGGCTGGGGAAGTAACCAAAAGGTGACAAGGGACCACCTTCTTTGTATGCATGATAACATGAAGGGCTTTAAAGTGTCGCAGGTGGAGGGGGAAGCAGCAGGGGTGTCACCAGTGACAGAGTGCTAGAATTTGTTCTGCACTCTCCTTTTGGATGGAAGCCTGGAGAAAAGAGCTTGGTGGTACATTGTGCCTCATCATGTGCTTTTTGTCTCACTTTTTCTATTTGCTGAAACAGTGGTGCAAAATGAGGGCAGACAGACCTCTGGGGGAATGCTGGGCCACTTTTGTTTACCAGAAGGCTATGCCATCCACCTCTTCAAAGAAATAAAGACTGAATTGGTACAACATCCTCCTTCACTGTGGAGCCTCAGGGATATCCCAAACCAATGCAAGACCTGTCTTACCTGCTGTTGAGAGGGGGGCTCTAGGCAGTAAGAGCCCCTAGAGTAGTAAGAGGGGGCTTACCTGAGACTAACAGATGATAGTTTCCCAGTATTTAAGAATTGGGATGTTAGAGACATGCTGGCAAGCTCTCTGCACTGTGCTTTTTTTCTGCTTCAGTAAATGAAATAGCTGGCTCAGGATTGTCTTCCCGTTTTCCTGCATCAGTGAGAGGCTAGTTCAGCTGCATACTGATTTTCTTTGAAGACTTACTACCTTAAGTAGAAAGAAGATGGCTGTGCAAGTTGACTAGATTGGGGCTAGAATAAGAATAGATGTGTTTATAGCTTCTTGCTAGGCTCTTGGACCTTTTTGCATCAAATTTCTCTTTTCCTGTGTTTGCCTCAAGATTTAGCCTGGGTGAAACCTATTTGGCAGATGTCTAACTTTGCCTCAAATGAAATCTTTGCAGGGCATGGGACTTTACATTGTTTTGTTTGTTTTTAAACACTGCTTGGCTGCAATGGTGGAACAGAGGAGGAAGGATCCCTGCCGTCAGAGGGCACTTCGCACCATACACTTGCTTTGTCCTGATCTCCAGCACTGCAACAGCTTCTGCTTCTCAGGTTGAGCAAGGTTGCAGCACTCAGTTATAAGTGCATTGCCCTCTCTTAGGTGAGGATGACAAGCTGATCCTGTGTGATGAGTGTAACAAAGCCTTCCACCTCTTCTGTCTGCGACCGGCACTCTACGAGATCCCCGATGGTGAATGGCAGTGCCCAGCATGCCAGCCTTCCACTGCCAGGCGCAGCTCACGGGACAGGTGAGTGACCCTCCATTCCTCTGTGCTGCTGCTGAGGCTCAGCTTTAGCCTAGCTCTGACCAGATGACCCAAACAGCCTAAGACAGAGCCCCTTTTGTAAGTTTGAAATAGCCAAGTTAACTCAATGTCACTGGAACAATAGAAAAGCAATTTTTTCAGGCTGTAACATTAGCACACCTGTGTTGTACTGACCCATGACAGCTTCAGGGGTTTTAATGACTAACTTCAGTTTGGCAGTGAAAACACGCACAAAACATCAGCCAAAGCTGGATGCACTAAGGGCTGTTGTTTTCTTTAACTGAGCAGCTGGTTGGGTTGCTTTCTCCATAGGAGTGTAGTCGTTAGCACTGCACTCTGTATCCACTGGGCTAAGTTACTGTTGTGCTCTTGTCAAATTAGAGCAGACATTACTGCAGGCTGCAGCTCAGCCCCTGCCGAGCTATTAAAAATAGGGCTACAGAATGCCACTCTGATGGCTTTTTGTACCTGATGAGGACTCCTCCCTTGTTGCGGCAGGGCACCAGAGGAAATGCGATTGGAGGAGGAATCCAAGTTGTTCTGTGCAGCAGAAATGAGCAGTTGCCTCCTAGCAGCAAGGGTTGAACTGTTTTTTTTTAATTGCAAGCTGGAAGTTAAATGTCCGTGCAAGGTATTTTACTGTTAACAATGTATGTCCTCTGCTAATGGTGACTGGGCTGCGCATACCCGCTTGTCAGCAAGGTGAGGCTATCAAATGGCATCTGAAGCATAAGCAGTCAACAGAAGCTCCCTTCCAGAGCAGCAGCTCAAGAAGAGGTGTACTAGCTTGTGATGTGCAGGTGGTGTATGGCCTTAAAAGTATTACTTAAACCCTTGGCACTATTGAAGAGTTCATCAGGCTTGTATGACAGAGCTTCAATGCAGCTGTTCTGGCCCGAGATCATAGTGACTCTGATGCAGCAGGTGTAATTAGGTGGGGTAACACCTTTCCTGTTGTCTGCTCTCTGCTCTTGTCCTCCTAGCTGAGGCAGGGGAAAATGTCCAGCTGGGAGCACTTCCCTGCCCCCCTGTACTATGGGAGCTTATGCTTAGTCCTTTTCCTGCTCAAGGTCCTCTTTCTCCAGAGGATTGAAACTCCCACAACAGCTTTGCCTTTGTCCCCTTTTGCCCATGCATGGTGTTATGTTTTCTGGTTTTTGTAATGGTTGAAGGCTTTAACAGACACATATAGAAGTCAGAACTGTCCTGGGCAGGGAGTCTCTGTGGCTTCTGACATCAGCACAGAAGATGTTGGACACTGCTCGCTAATAAATACAGTCTTAGTTGTGAATAATACTAAATGAGGTCAGTTTCCTATAGTGCACATGCAAGCGGTCTGACACATAATGGGAAAATATTCCAGCAAAACCAAAAAAGCCCCATTTTTGAAAGTCCTTAGGCCAGACCTGCAGACCTGGGTAAAACAGCAGCACGTCCTCTCAGGGCACATCTCCACTGCACAGCAATGACAATCTTAAAATCTGGTACCACGTGGCCAAGGTGCCTAGAACAGAAAAAAATATACAGATTCATCTGTTGGGGATTCTCAGCCCAGATGTGCAGATGGTAGCCAGGGAAGTTTCCTTTAACTGTGGCTACAACTCAGTACTCTCTGAAGCGCTGCAGCTGCCCGTGAACAAACAGTACAGGGACTCTAATGACCAGGCTCTGGTACAACAAATGTGTTTACCTGCCTTACTGTAGGAACTATGCAGAGGATTCTGTTGAAGATGAAGATGGAGAAGGTGAGGAAGCTTCTGATGAACCAGATGCTGAGGAGGAAGAAGAAGAGGAAGAAGATTATGAAGTTGCTGGACTGAAACGTAAGGTTTTGAACATGCAGGAAAGTCACAGAAAATATTTCAACTCTGCCTTCAGTGTCCAAAGGATGGACACTATGTGGGACTTGTGCTTTTCCTGACACAGAGCGGATTCTTACTTGGAAAGATGTCACAGGACAAGGCTGTGGTGGTGCTGTACGTTACCTGGGGAGCTGGAGCGAACCCTCCTCCCTTTGTGGTAGGGTCAGCACCAGCAGAGATTGAAGCTGCAGTGAGCTCTTGCTCACTGCCCAGTTGCTCCCCTGGGAATGCTGCTGGGACCACGAAGAGTGCTGTGAGGCAGACAGGCAACAGCATTATCAGTTTCTGGGGTTGACAGTCTTTGTGCTTATGGGGCTTGTTCATAAACTGGGTACTTAGTGGATGCTGGTGGAGCTTTAACTACAATTCCCTCTCCTTGCTTTTTCCCTTCCCACCAGATCATAACCTCTTAAATGCAGGATTTCTAATGCTTTGGCACTTTCTAGTAGTAGCAATAGCACTTCCTCTGCCCATTCCTGTGGGAAGGGACAGTACTTGAGGTGTGGTGTGGCCCAGGCTGCCAGCATCCTTTGGCTGTGTACAGAGACCACTCGGGATGCCTAATTGGATCAGTCCTGGGCAGCTTAGTGGAATAAAAGAACATTTTCTAGACTTCTCAATGACTGCTTCTCCACTTAACCACTTTTTAGTATGTGCATCCACTTTGCTTTTAGGGGAATTGGACTCAGTTGTTTGGGCAACTTGATGCACTGAAAGGATCAATCTTGGAATGGCACACTGCCAGCATTTGCGCTCTGTCAAAATGCTCTTGACTGACTTGAAATTAACTTCAGAATATCTTAACTATGGCAGATGGTGGGAGCCAAAAGATTATCCCTTGTTCTTTCAAGGTTTTCCATCCAGGTCTATCATAGAATCGTAGAATGGTTAGAGTTAGAATCAGTCTTGATTCCCCTGCTTTATACTGGTTTCAGGGATGTTCGCTGACACCCTGGCTGTGTATGCTGCTTGTTGTTCTGTGGTGTATCCATGTCCACACTTGGAGCGTGTTCAGCCTGTGTTGCTTGGCCAAGTCGGGAGCTGAGCCAAGGTTTCCAAACAATAGCAAAAGAGGGTTACAGTCACTAAAAATAAAGCGCTAAATGCAACCCCTGGTTTTAAAGAGCATTAGCATGGAAAGGTCACTGTGGAAAACTTTTGTTTTAATAGAGAAGTCCCACTAATCCTTGTGGCGTTTATCCTGAGGGACATAACTTAGAATGTTGGGCTGTCAGGCATTTAACACGAGCCGCACGCTTGACACACAAGCAGAGCGACAGCAGGCAGACATCCCACTGCCCTGACACACGGTGCTCCTGCGGGGGGCCCGGCAGGATGATTTATTGGCATGGGCTGGATTAGAGGCCCCAGATGAAGCATTGGATACAGCTTGCTGAAGGACGTGTGACCAGGTGGAAGGAGCTTGGCTGGGGAAGAAAACCAACACATTCTCCTGATACGGAGGGGTCACAGGAGAAACTTAAGAGGAGGGAGTGCGTCAGCACGCCTGCATTTCCATCAGTGTGAGGCTCTGACAGGCAGACTAAGGCAAGTGCCATTCTGTGAGCTATAATGCAGCAGCCCCGGCCTCAGCAAATAAAATCCCATTGTTTCCCACTGGCAGCACGTGGAGCAGCTCCCAGCTGCCGAAACTCGACACTTTTTTCAGGGGGGCTTAACAACTGGCTTATCCCATTGTGTGGGGCTCTTGTAAACGCTGGTAAAAGCACCCATTCCCAGAGTGGTGAGGAGCAAAGGGGCAGCAGGAAACTAGGCAAACGGCAAGTTCCTGCTCCCAGGTTTTCCAGAAAGGATGTTGCAGTTACATTTGAGACAACTGTCTGTTCTTGCATTGCTTCCGCTGCCCTCCCTCCAGCCTCAGTGTGTCGGGGCTCAGTGCCTGGTTCTGCAGGCAGAGGGGCTTGCATTTACAGACCTGGGCATGCCCTACCAGTGGCAGAGGGTCTGGGAGCTCCCAGATCTTCCTCAGAGCTGGAGAGACTGCTGGTGCTGTTGGGTGGTGTGTATGACAACCTTTCAGCAGAAGGCTGTTGCCAGATGGCAGTGGCTGCTTTGAGAGTGTGCTGGGTGAGGAGCTGGATCACTGCGATATCTGGGTGCTCGCTGGCTCCTCTGTGCTGGGAACGAGGGTCTGCCTGGTGCGTATGGCTGGGCAAGGGGCTTGTGATCTCTGCTTCCAGGTTAACTCATTCCTCTAAGCCCATGGCTTCTATGTTTCAGTGAGACCCAGGAAGGCAGCCCGGGGCAAGCCGAGCACAGCCATGTACACCTCGAGGCAAGGAAGGCACCAAAGGAAGAAGCAGTTGCTGCACCCTGCCAGGGGAGCACGGCAGCGGGCTCTGCCTGTCAACGGCGCAGACATTGATGAGCTGGTAAGAGCCAAATTGCTCCCCCGAGGCTGCTCACATCAGGAGTTATAAAGGAAGCAGGTGTTACACGTCCCCCCCAAGAAATACCCTGAATTGTATTATTGTGAAGCCCGGGCTGGGCTGGGAGCGGGTTAACAAAGGAGGCATATCCTTAAGGGCCCGCTGCAAGCGGAGCACAGATATGCCAGGCATCTTTCCCCAGCCGCTTTCACACATTGTCCCCGTTGAGTAGCAGGCAGCCTGCAGGTTGTTAAAAGGGTTTTAAATAGTCTCCACATGTCTCTGCAGAGAGGTGGGGGGACTGAGGGGGTACTGGATGGTCAGAGAATGCCAGCAATGTTGGACCCTTGCTCCCCAGCCTTGGCCGTTTTCTGACAGTTGTTGTCTGTGTGGTCACTCCCCAACCTCCAGAACATAATTTGGCTGGTTTAGGTTTCACTTGACATTTAAAGAATAAAACCTTATGCTCCTGAACAGAGCCATCCTGTGCGTGCTGGCTAGGCAGGGTGGAGCTGCAGCGTGCTGTGCTGTTTATCCTGAGGAGGGACACACCACAGAGGATATGTGAGGATACTCTAACCCCATGGGCATGTCGCAAGCCCCCCCGCTAGATCTGCCATCTGTCCACTGAGCAGCACTACTAGTGCTGGTGTGTCCTGCCACTCCTCCTGAGAGTTCTTGATCATGGTCGTTTGGCTCACTGCTTCTGACGCTGGGTGTGGAGGCACTGGCTAGTGGATCTTCAAGCTGGTCTGTGTTGCAGATTGCAGAGCAACCAAACCAGCAAGCCCAGCATGGGCTTGGAGGGATATTCAAATGGGGACAGTCTCACTGGAACAGCTGGGTTCGGGGTCTTTGACAAAGCGCAGACTTAAGGAAGAGGACTCTGCTGGGGCTCTTGCACTTACTGTTTGTCCTGGGAAGAGACCGACACCTGCTCAGAAATAGTGCCCTTGTTGTGGAGCCACCCCGTCATCTGCAGCAGCAATGCCTCACCAGCTGAGCGCTCGGAGCTGTGGGGATGTCCCCATGCTGGTGGCTGACCTGCTGTGGGTCTCTGGCAAATGGTTGACCTTGTGTCCAGCCTGTGTACTGGACAGCAGTGCTCCAGGCATCAGCTGCTCTTTGGTATTTAAGAAGGCATGGTTGGCTCTGCAGGGTCAGTGCAGCAGCACCAGTGCTCTCTGCCTCTCGTGTGCTGTCTGCCAGGGCTCGAGGAGGCAGGGAGAGGGAATACACACTTTCCATTTGCTGTCATATATTATTTGGCTGCTTGTTTTGACCGTGCTGTTGTTGAACTGATCTTGAAAAAGCTCACTGCCCCAGGAGAAAAGGCAGGCTGCGTGTGAACTATTCCCATTGGAGCTTCTGGATGGGGCTCCCGTTCTGTAACTCAAGCTGCCACTGCGTGTCTTTGCTATTATCATCAAAGGTCCCACAGCAGAGCAGTTTGCCCCTTGATTATTGTGAAAGATGGCTGCATTTGAAAGACTTGAACTTTGTTTCTGCAGCAGTACTATGTATCTCTGCCCCTCGAGACACTAGCTTATAAGCGAGAAGGCTGAAAATTTCTGCAAAGAACCAGCTTCTCTGGCCTCAAAACTGTTTGCTAAATGCTAAAGCCTGTAGTGGTTCCCCTCTTTTTAACAGCATCTTTTTTGTGGGCAGGTTCTTCAAACAAAGAAGATGGCACGTCGCCAAAACCTCGAGTTGCAGAAGTGTGAGGAAATCCTCAGCAAGCTCATCAAGTACCGCTTCAGCTGGCCCTTCAGGTGAGGGCAGGTGGCCCCCGTGGGTGCAGGACTGGCTGCAGGCAGTGGGCTGGTGTGGGTTGGCCACGCTGCAGTCCCACGGGATCCGCGTGCTGGCTGACAAACTGGGGGCTTAAAAGCAAGTTATAGATAGGAAGAAGGGGAGTGAAGCTGCTCCAGAAGAAACCATCCCGGTCTGTCAGTCCTCTGCTGTATGGAAGACATGGAGCCCTTCTGAGGTGGTGTGGCAGGGGGGCAGGCTGTGGGCCAAAGAGGGGAGGCTTGGGTGGGTGCTTTCTGCAGGGCACTCTGTGGGCAGTGACAGGCACAGCCATGTGCCAGTCCTGGTGCCTGGGCCAGCTCCCTGGGCAGAAGAACACACTGCTGTCCTTCCCGTCGCTGTGCCATGGCTGCTGTGGGTCTGACACGTCCCCAGCGCTGTTGAGGTGCTGCCTGGGTTTGTTATGGCGGGGGGGTGGGATGGGACTGCCCCTGCAGTGAAGGAGGTGAGGGTGATTCTCACCCCTCCGGAGCTCCGCACGGCCATCATTCTCCTCCTGTCTTTGTGGCTCTTCATTCGGCAGGGAGCCAGTGACCACGGAGGAAGCCGAAGATTACTTTGAGGTCATCAGCAACCCTATGGACTTCCAGACTATGCAGAGCAAGTGTTCTTGTGGCAATTACCGCTCGGTGCAGGAGTTCCTCTCTGACATCAAGCAAGTGTTCTCCAATGCCGAGTGCTACAACCAGAACAAGAGTAATGTACTGTCCTGTGTGGAGAAGACGGAACAGTGTTTGATTGACATGGTGCACAAACACTTGCCTGGCCACACGTATGCACGCAGGAAATGCAAGAAGCTCTCTGTCAGGTGCCAGGGACTGGAGGAGCAAGAAGGGGACAGTGAGTCAGAGCCCCTTGAACATTCCCGGGGGCGGAAAAGGAAGAAATGAGGGATGGGGAGAATGGGGGGAGAGCCAGAGCTGGAGCAGGCCTTCTGGTGTGGTTGGGCAGCAAGATGGTTTGTCTGAAGGGAGCTGGGAAGTAGCAGGTACTTCTCTGTTAATCCAGCCTTCTCTTTGGCCTGTCCTAGTTTTTTAATTTTTCTGCAATTTCCTCAAGTATTTGGTCATTCATTGAGTGAGCAGAGACTATTTACTGCTTTCTGCAAAATCCACAAAGCTCTGAATGATTCTGTCCTGTTGGGAGGGAAAGGCGGGAGGGGAGGGCCTGGCCAAAGCCTGGCTGGGCAGGGGGGCAGGAAGCCTTCTCCAGCCTGGGGGCTGTTGGTTTCCTTGGGATGAGCCACTTCCTCCCCTCCATGAGCAGAGGGAGCACGGTGGGACTTCGGCCTCTGCTGCCTGCGATGTGAAACCAGCCCTGAGCTGGTACAGGGAGGGATCATATTGCGCTACAGAAGAACTGGCTGCAATCAGGCCAATGGGCTGCTAGTTCTTGTATATATTTATATGGTGTTAATTTTGAGCCCCGAGTGAAGGGCTGCACAGGGCAAGTGAGCACTTACGTTTATGGAGATACGGCTTTCACCAGCATCCTACACAATTGGCTTTGAGGTGCTCTTGCTTTTCCCCTCTCTTTCTTCTCAAGGAGCCATCTCTAGAGGTTGCACTCCAAAGAGGGTCCTTCTGAGCTCAGCTCACATGTACGTGGTAAAGAGGAGAGGGTTGGCTTCCCTGCTCACCCTGAGCAGCACATAATCATGTAGCCCACTGGATGACCCGAGTGTCAGAAGCATACTGGAAAGCATGGTTTTCTGCAGGCCCTATAGGGAGCTCCAGGGCAAGGGGAGCAGCACAAACATGGTCTGTGTAACTTTTTAAATTAATTTTCTAGTTAAAAGTGGCTTGTTTCTAGCTGTGATCTTGTACAAAGAACACCTGTAAGATACTGTTGTCTTGCTTTGGCACATGTACAGTTTATATGAAGTTGTGTTTGCTTTATATTTTCCCCCTCTTAAAGTTCATTTTCCTAACAACAGCTGGAGTTACACTGGGGGACTTGTTGACAAGGGGGTCTCCCTGTCCCTCTCCAGCCATGCTGCCACCATGTTTTATAGTAATACCTTCCCTGGATCACCTCACTCGCACTCCCCCAGCACAGCGAGGACCAGCCCACCAACCCCATCCCTCTGGAGATTGCTCTGCTGTGGCCCAAGGAGGGTCCTGCTGCCCAACATGCTACCTTTTCTCTAAGAAAAGGCTATGGGGTTTTTTTTTCATTACCTCCCCCTTTCCCTCATGACAGGCTTTGATCATACAATCGGGGCTTAAACTTCTTATTATTGAGATCTTGAATTTGGAACAAACCAGCCATGGGGCTGCTCTATACTGCTTTTGTAACAGAAAAGCAGCAGCAGCTTGTTGCAGCTCCTGTGACTTGAGAAGAAAAGAATCATCAATTAAAAATTGTAGCCGAGCTTTGTGAACTTTTGAGGGTGGGTGGTTTTTGTTTGTTTGTTTTTTAACAGGTATTGGTTTCAGTTATGGACTGTTGATGGCTGCAGAGAGGAGGCAGGTTTCCAGCCCCTTCCCTCTTCCCCTCTCCCCAGCCTCAGCTCCCTGCCCCACATAATAGCACTGACTTTTGTATTTCGCATGTCCCCTTCAGAGGCTTCATTTTGTCCTGTTCATAGAGAACAATTTCTGCAGGTTCTACACGGTGAAACCTTTGGAACTGTATGTTTTTTTAAAAATAAATGTCATTGGGCAAGGGCTGTACTTGTAATAAATTGGAAGCTTAAAAATAAACATTATGTACTTGTGTTTGTAAAACTGGCTTGCAGTGAGTCCTTTGCAGGCCCCCTGTGCTTGTTTGGGACTGTTGGGGATGTCTTGCCTCTGCCTTCCCTGGGGTCCCCATCAAGCTGTGGGCTCAGTGCAGCTGGAGGGCTGTGATTGGGGGGGGGGTTGTACCAGCCCCTGGGCCCTGCCTCCCTCCCCTCTGCCCTCACGCACCCCCTTCCCCAGCTCTGCTGGCGTGGCTGTGGCTGCTCGGGGCTGGCCCTCTTCATCCAGGGACAGGGCTCTGCTCCTCCTGCCCCTGGCCGGGGGGAGGTCACCCCTTTCAGTCCCTTGGCTCCTGTGGGCTACCTGTCCTCATACTGCAGCGTCCTGGGTCCTCCCTCGGTCACGTGTGTTTTGCAGCTCAGAAGGTACCTTGCTGTTTTCCTCCTGCTCCCCAGCAGCCCAACACTCTGGGTGCTCTGACACCGAGCTGCAAAGGCAGCAGGGGCTGAGGAGGCGACGGACTGGTGCTGCTACTGTACAACCCACCAGCTGTGAAATAAAGGTGTTACCAAAGTTCTGTTGGCATTGCTGGGAGGGTGGTGGTTTCTTGGGTGTCTTCATTGTTCTCCTTGCTCAGAAACTGGGCTGGGAGCACTCCAGCCAGGTCCACCTCTGCTGGGCTGAGGAAACCCCATAATGAGTTTTGAGGGCTCAAAGGCTCTTGGCGATGGGATGCATCTTCTCTGGGGAAAGTAGTACCCATCCCTCTCCTCAAGAGGTGGCTGGGCCTGCAACAGGACCTGGGGCAATTTGGGGTGTGACACATGCTGTGACGTTTCCAGGTCTCAGCATGGAGACCTCACACCAGCATCTGCTTCAAGACCTTTTCAGAGCCTTGCTTTTTATAGCAGCCCCAGCATGGCACTGGTGTTCTGTACAGGGGTTATAAATAGCTGTCCCCATGCCTGGCAGGTGGTGTGTGGGGCTGGTGGGCAGCTGTGGCGCTGCTGACACCACAGGCTGGGGGATGCTCGATGGCCTGGCTGCACCCACTGTGTCACCGTGGCTGCTTCCCTGTGGAGCACCTGGAGCTCCAGCACAGCCCCTGGAGAGGCTGTGGGGCTGCAGTGGGCAGGAACCTTCAGCTTTCCCATGGCCTAAGTATTACTATCAACCAATAGTCTGACTCACTTGGGAGTTTTAGCACTTCCCTAGAGCACAGCAATTTTCTTTTGCAGCTCAAAACCTGGCGGGTACAAGGGGGGAATAACGGCCATGGCTCAGCAAGTGGTGAGGGGCACGAGGCTTGCCCTCCTCCCTCCTGAGCTGGCCCAGAGCTGCGGGTGCCCTGAGCCCACACTGGCCCAGTGGAAGCCCCAGCTCAGCCTCTGCAGGCATCCCTCCTGCTGGCCCTGGGGACAAGCAGCAGTGCTCGAGCTGTGGGGCTGCCCCCCAGGGATGGGGCAGTGCTGAGTCCTTCTGCCCCAACCCTGCTGGAGCCGGGGACTCAGCTGCTCTGGGGCTGTACTGAGTAGGATGGAGCCAAGCTGCAGGGATGAGCTTGGGGTGGGAAGATAACAGGGGAGAGCTGAGCCTCCCCAGCACAGGGTTGAAAGCATCTGTGACAAGGGGACAGGCAGTGTCCCCTGCACAGTGACCTTCAAGGGACAGCTCTGCTTTGGGGCTGGCCCCATGGAAATGCTGTCTCAGGGCTGGCTCCAGCAGAGCTGTCCGGGCCGCTTGTGTGGTGGTTGGGTGCTGAAGCTCTGCTGCAGCCCAATAGCGGGGCCTGGTGAGCGCCCAAGAGGCAGTTGGCAGGAGCCAAGGTGCTCAAGAGTGGGCTGTCCCTGCCACAAGCTGTGACACACGCACACCTCAGCACCATCACTGCGCCACAGGCCAGGCCTGCGAATCAAAGGTGCACTGAGCTGGCTCAGGGCTCAGCCTGTCTGCAACCCTGGGGGGAGCCCAGCACACAGGCTGCAATGCCAGCACAGGGACAGGGCTGTGCCCCCCTCCTCGGCAGCCCAGCCCCATGCCATGCCCCTCTCCCCGGCCTGGACTTTGGAGCCTGTCCTGCAGCCAATATTGATTCTCCTACCCCAGGTCATGGACCTTTTATCTGCCCAAACAAACTCTTGTGGCAGCTGGGGGAGCCCCACGAGGTTGTGACAACACACTCCCAGCAGAGGTCTGGGGGGAGGACACCCTACCGTGGTGTCACCACTGCCATCAACCAGGTGCATGCCTGCCTCCCAGCACCCCAAATCAGGCATGAGATCCATCCCCTCCCTCCCGCCCCCACCCCCCCCCCACTGGCACCTCAGCTGCTGTGCCGGCTCCCAGGGGAGGCAAAAGCTTTTCTCACATCCATCGCTGGGCTTCTCCTGCCGTGGGAGTGGTGGTAGAGTGGGGGAGAGGTGGCTTCAGGAAAGGACTTCTCCATATCATTCACGGCAGCACAAAGTCCTGGTGGAGGGTGAGGGGCTGCTGAACCCAGCCCTTGCCGCCACCATCACTTCAGTGGGGGAGGGTCTCACAGCTCTCCTTGGGCTCCTGCTGGGGGCTCTGAGCTGCCAGACCCTCACTGCTGGGGGCTGTCAGTGCAGGTGGGCAGCGGGTGCTAATTTGGGTGCTGAAAGGAGGGTCCCTGGATGGCTTCTTGCTGCCTGGGTAAAAAGGACAGGTGCCCCAGAGACCCTCACTGGGGCCCAGCACTGCCGCAGCCCGCACGCTGGCTAATTAACAGGCAATTAGATGATGGACAAGTCAGCATCACTAGGGCTGCCCTGTGTCCCCACTCCAGACATGCCCTGTGTCCCCACTCATGACCTGCCACAGGTCACATGCTGCCCGCAGAGCCCATCTGCCCCCCCACCCCAGCACTGTGCACCCACCAAACACTCCCCCAGGTGCAAACCAGCCCTACGGACCCTCTGCAGAGAGGAGTTGTCCCCCCCTCCCCCAAGATGTCTGGGGCAGGGTGGGCAGCAGCCCCCACCACTGAGTCCCACAGAGCCAACCCTGCCCAGGAAGATGCCCATTCACTGCCCATCTGGCACCCTGGCACCCCCAGCCCCGGCAAGCATCGGCTGAGGCTTGGGTTTCCCTCTGGACAATGGGGAATGCGAGCTGGGATTGTAACCAGAGCGAGGGATAAAAAAAGCTGCCCAGAAGTTTCCATTACCGGCACCGCAGAGCCCTGCGTGGGACATCAAAGCTGAGCCCTCTCCGCCCCAAGGTCCCGTGCCCCCAGTCCATCACCCCGGCTCCCTGCCTGCCCTGCCTGAGCCTGGCACCGATGGCACCAGCACAAATCACCTACAGAGCCCTGAGCAGAAACGATGATTCCCGAATGTGACAGCACAGGAAAACCTTCCTCCCCGTCCGGGAGGCAGTGGGTGACAGAACCAACCCCAGGGAAGCACCGGGGGGAGCCGGATGGGAAGAATCCCCCTAGTACCACGCTCCCACTGCAGCTGGTGGCACCCAGTCTAGCACACTGCCCCTCTTCCGGATGGCCGGAGAGCCCCCCCGGCCCCACATGCACCCACCATGGGGAGCACTGTTCCAACCCACTCTGGGTTGCTCTGGGTTTGTCCCACAGGGCTGCTCGCAAGCCCCTCAAATTCCTCCAAACAGCACCAGGCTCAGTTGAAATAACACATCCAGGGTTTATTGTTTTTTCCATTCCTTGCAGCTAATGATTAAAAAAAAATAATCTAAAATAAATTACAGAATTAAATAAACACGGACTGGATTATTTCCCTCCCTGTCCCATCCCCACTGCCCCCCCCAAAAGAAAGCATTAGAAGAGTCACTGGATTTGGCAACAGCAACAACAACAACAAAACAACCTCTAGGATAAAGCAGCTACTTGACAGGGTCGAGTGGTGCTGGGGGGGGGGGAAGTCCCACACGCCTCACCACCCCCCACCAGTGTGCGTCCCCCCCCTGTCACCGCTCAGCCCATGCCCTTGTCCCCCCCAGGCTTTCCCTCTCCCCTTACCCGTGAGGCCGGCTTCCCCCGGCGTGCCGTCCCCGGGGAGGAGGCAGCCCCTGCTCTAGACGTGTGTCGGGTTGTCCAGATACGGGTCCGTCTTGGTCATGTGCAGCATGACCGTGGGGGCTTTGTAGTGGCAGTGCACCCCCCCGCAGCTCACCCCGCTGCAGGGCTTGCCCCTCGTCCTCACGCCCAGCTTTCTGTTGCACAGGCTCTGCCAGGTCTGCAGCGTCTTGGAGCTCCACACCCACACCCCACTGGTGATGCCTACCACCAGCGACATGAAAATCTTTAGCATAAAGATGGCCACGGTGGGCACCGAGGCCTCCAAGGAGCAGTTGGCGGCACGACGGCCGGGGAGGTGCAGGCAGCCGCGCTCCAGGGCCCTGAGGTTCCAGTAATCCACGTTCAGCCGCTCATAGAAGTAGCAGACGATGACACAGGTGGCTGGGACGGTGTAGAGAATAGAGAAGACCCCGATCTTCACCATCAGCTTCTCCAGCTTCTCCGTGTTGGTGCCACCTGTCTTCATGATCTTCCTGATGTGGAAGAGGGCAACGAAGCCCGTGAGGATGAAGGAGGTGCCGATGACCAAGTAGCAGGAGAGGGGGATGAGGACGAAGCCGGTCAGAGCACTGATGTCCATGCTCCCCACGTAGCACAGCCCTGTGAGCTCGTCCCCCGCCACCTTCCGCATAGTGAGGATGACAATGGTCTTCATGGCTGGGATGCCCCAGGCGGCCATGTGGAAGTAGCTGCTGTGGGCCTCAATGGCCTCGTGTCCCCACTTCTTCCCAGCAGCCAGGAACCAGGTAAGGGTGAGGATGACCCACCAGAGTGAGCTGGCCATGCCAAAGTAGTAGAGGATGAGGAAGACAATCGTGCAGCCCGTGCTCTCCAGCCCTTCCTGGATGATGTAGAGCTCACCATTCTCCCGGTCACAGGCGATGTTCTCAGCCCCTGCCACCGAGCGGATGATGAAGGCCACGGAGTAGACATTGTAGCACATGGAGAGGAAGATGATGGGCCTCTCGGGGTACTGAAAGCGGTGGGGGTCGAGCAGGAAGGTGAGGACGGTAAAGGCGGTGGAGATGAAGCAGAGCGTGGACCAGACGGCCATCCAGATGAAGGCGAAGTCCTTGTCCTCCCGGGACCAGTAGACATCCACCCCGGGGGAGCACCTGGGTGCACAGGAGAGGCTCTTCTCCACGTACTGAAACTTCTCAGGGTTGTCACAGGCTCCCAGGCCGTTGGGTCCCCGGCCCTCGGCAGTGCCCGGTGGCCAGGGCCGGGGGGCCACGGGCAGCATGCCCTGGCCTTTGTGGGGCTCGGCAGCCGAGGCGTTCTCGGGGGCCTCCATGCAGAGGGCATTGGGGTCGTTCTTGGTGGGCAGCTTGCCGCAGTCAAGCGACTCGGGCCAGCCGAAATTGAACTGCTCCATGATGGGGACGCACTTGTGGCGGGCCTGCTCGCACATGGGGCGGCAGGCGGGGATGCTGGCGCTCACCTGGTCGGTGCACATGGGCGCGTAGAGGGAGCAGAGGAAGAAGCGGAGGTGGACGTGGCAGCCGTACTCCACCAGCGGGGCGAACTCATGCAGCTTCAGGGCGGCCTCGCGCTGGCTCTCATGGCCCAGCAGGTTGGGCATGCGGGTCAGGTTGTACCCGATGCCCCGGCACATGGGGATGTCGACGGGCTGGCACCGCGCCGCCCGCCCCCGCGGCCCCTCCAGCCCCCCCAGCTCCAGCCCGCGCCCGGCCACCGCCAGCTGCCACAGCACCCACAGGGCCACCCGCAGCCGCGCCGCCGCCATCGCCCGGGCCCCGGGCCCCCGCGGCTACAGCGCCGCCGCCATCGCCCGGCCCCGCCGCCGCCCCCGCGCCCCCGGGCCGGCCGATCGCTGCTGCCGCTGCTGCTGCCGCTGCGGCGGCGGCGCCGCGCCGGGGCTGCTCCCCCCGGCCCCGGCCCGCGCCGCCCCGCGCGCCATGCGGCGGCGGCCCCGCACCGCCCCGCGCCCGCCGAGCCCCGGCAGCGCCGCGCCGCGCAGCGCCCGGGACGGCCCCGCCACGCCCACCGGGACACGCCCCCGGGGCGGGGACGGGAGGGGACACGCCTCTCTCCCGGGGAGGGGAGGGGCGAGGCGGCGGCGGGAGCCGCCACCGGAGAGCGACACCAGAACCTGCGCTCGCACCCGGGACCGGGACCCGCATCTAGACTGGGACCGGGGCCGGAACCGAACCCCGACCCGCACCTGGAACTGGCACCGGGACCCGCACGGGGAATGGGACCCGCGTCCGGGGCCAGCACAGAGAAACGCACCGGGAACATTCCCGCAGCTGTGGCACCCACCCCCGCACCGCGGGCACCCCGGTGAACGCCCCAACGCAGCATCTGACACCCCCCCACCCCTCTCGCCCCGCTGGCACACGCGGGGTACACGTACACACGAGGGCACACGCAGGCACGGAGCCAGGCTCAGCACAACCCGTGGCCCCACACACCCGTGGGGCCAGTCATGCACATTGGCACACACGTGTGCACACCTCCATGCGTGTGCACACCTCCACACACACACACGTGTGCACACCCCCTGCACCTCCCAGTGCCTGGGCACAGAAACGCCCATGGCCTCGATGGTCTCCCAACACCTTGGGACCTTGGCCCACTCCCAGTGGCACAGTGGGGTTTTGGGGGTGAGCAGCTGTGCACACCCAGTTGGGGCTCGGGGCCGTGTTGGGACAGTGGGGGCAGCAGCTCAGCACCAGCACCCACAGCATGGGCTGGGGGAGCCACATCCCTGCCCGGCACCCTCTGTCCCCAGGTGTCACCCAGGGCTGGCACAGCAGGGCAGGGGCAGGGAACAGCAATGCCACCCAGCGCCGGTGATGTGTACGGCCGGGGCAACAAGGTGGTAACACAAGTCAGTGTGGCTGAGCTGGGCTGCCAGCCCCCAAATCTGGTGCCCCACTTGCAGGGTGACAGATCACCCGTGCTGGGGGCCAGGGGAGGCTTGGGGGTGCCCAGCCAGAGGAGCCAAGGGTGCTGAGGCCAGTGTTAAATACATGCTGGGGGTGCCACCATTCCTGTGGACAGGCTTTGCTGCCCTTGCCACCATCACGGGATGCAACCAGCTGTCCCCGTGCCCAGGAGCTGCCAACCCCACATTTGGCCCTGGGGTACCAGTGCAGGGTGCTCTGTGCCATCCCCAGCACCTGCTCGGGGGAACACCAGCAGCTCAGCCATCCCGGGGCCAATTTGGGCAGGCTCCTGCCTGAAGAACCAGCACCTGGCGCCTGTGGGCACAGACTGGCGCCTGGGGGTCCGGGTGCCACGCCGTCCCCAGGCGTTCCCACAGCCCTGCGATTTATTTAGTAACAACACAACAACCTGTCAACGCGGCTCCTAATCGCCGGCCGCATTGGACACTATAAGGAAATTCCATGGGAGCCACTTATCAGTTATTATCACGGTGCGGGAGATAAGCCCTTGCCCTGGAATTTCCCTCTAGAACGGGGAGACTGTTCACCCAGCACCGGGACCCTGGGAAAAGCGTTATTTGGGGCATTTTGTCCCCTTGCCCACCAGCTCCAGGGTACCTCAGAAACACGTGCCCGGGTGGCACGGAGCAGCAGCCATCTGCAGGGGGCTTCACACCTGGGTTAAGCCACACTCCTCCTCTCGCACTCTAAGAAATGGGTTGCTTTGGGATATTTTGTGCTGTGGTGAAGGTCTGGGGGCAAATCATCACTGCTGGCTGAGCTGGCAGCCATGGTGGGATGGAGGTGGTGCTGCAAGGTACTGGAACCTTTCCCTGGGGTCTCTCATCTCATCCTCCTCCCCAGCTCCAGGTTGCATGTCCTGTACAGGGTGAGAGACTCGAGGGTGGCACTGCCACCACCCCAGGTTACCCTAAAGCCCAGCTCATGCCACTCTTTAATGAGCCATTTGCTAAGGAAAGCTTGGAAACATCACCTGGAAGCACTCAGACATCTCTGCATCCAGCTCTGGTTGCCCAGCCAGGGCTCTGGGTTGGGGGGCACAGTGAGGGCTCTGGGTTGGGGGGACACAGCAGGGCCCATGGGCAGGGGCTGGATGAGACCCTGGGTTGCCAGCCTCACTATCCTGGGTCACCTCCACAGGTGCCCTTGTACCTCCCCACCCTGCTGCCCGGGCTGCGAAAGGTTAATGGGGCGGAGGGATGGGTGGAGAAGAGGGGAGTGGCAAATGCACAAATAAATGTCTTTTAATTTAATTTCGCTTTAATATGTAAAAATGTTGCTCTTGGCAGAAGTCACTGCAGCCTGGCCAAGAGTAACACATGGATTTTCAGAGTCAAGGGGCTCCTTTTAACGTAGAGGAGGGGCTGCCCCTCACCTCCACCCCACATCCTGGGGTGCCACCCTGGGGTGCTGCCCTCTACCCCAGCACCCTCCTTGGGTGCCTCATGGGATGCCCAAACCTTGCCCAAACCTTGGGGGCCTGCAGTGGGGACAGCAAAAGATCTATGGAGCCCTTCCCAGAACTTCATTCTACCCACAGCAGGGGGCAGGGGGGTATGAGGGAGTTCCCTCCCCACCACCCCAACCCTTTCATTGCACCACTGCTGGGAAGCAACCTGCCCACCCGTGCCTGCAGCCCTGGAGTACCCCAGGGAGGGGACAGCACGGTGTTTGCCACCAGGATGGGGACATCGGGGCCGTGCCACAGAAGCTGAAATCTCCAGCAGATCTGGAAGCCTCGCAGTGAAAACAAGAACACCAGGTAGAGCAACAGAGCAGATTTACGGCCTTGGAAGTAGCCCTGGGCTGGGAATCCAATATCAATAGCTGGAAGAAAGGGCTCACAGAATTCCTGCCCGGGAAGCGGCCAGGCTGGCGGAGCGGGGCCATATCACAGGAGCCCAGGAGCCTGTGGTTCCTGGCAGCAGCTTTGCCCCATTTCCTTTCTTCCCGTCAACAGCGCCTTGCAAACCTGTGCAAGAGCTCAGCACGGGGAGGAGGAAGAAGAGCAGGAAGGACCATGGTTGGAGAAAAGTCCCCCGCTGCCACCCCGGGGTAAAGAGAGGTTGTCTTCCCCAGGGTCGAAGGGTTTGGGGGCACCAGCGGTGGGGACAGCCCTGGCTGGAGTTGGGGAGGAGGCAATGGAGCTGGGAGAGGGTAATGGAGCCAAGGAGGGGGTGATAGAGCCAGGGCAGGGGGGGAGGAGGAGAATAGGGATGGGGAGGAAGTGATGGAGCTGGAGGGGGGACCATCCCACTCAGCTTTTGCTGGGCAGGCAGGACTTGCTGCAGGGAGGTGAGGGGCCAGGTGCCAGCCATGCTGCCCTCCCTCTGCCCCGCTGAGCCCACAAACCCTTGGTGGTCCCAGCTCCCCCCAGCGCCAGGCTCCCAGGCAGGGTCAGCAGCAGGGAACAAGAGCCCAAATCTCAAGCACAGGCCACTGACCGTGCCCAGGAGTGAGCATGAGCTCCGCAGCACCCTGGGCTCTCCCTGCCAGTCCAGAGGGAGGGTGATAGCACAGCACCGCAGGGATCCGGGGGGATAATTTGCCCTTCCTGAAGTATTTCACAGGAATAGCTGGTGTGAAAGACCTGTGGGTTTGATTTCAAAGGGATGCCAGCACCAGGGCCAGATGGGCTGGCGAGCAGGCGGAGGGGTCCACCCTGGGAGCACCCCACACCAGGCATCCGTGGGGGCCACAGGCTGGCACCCACCTGGCCGAAGGGGTTGCTGCCCCCTGCCCTGGCTGACATCTCCCTGGGGCACCTCCCGGTGAACCAGCAGGAACAATCCCAAAGCCCCAGCCCTTCCTACCCCTGGGCATGGTCCCATCTGATGCAGACAAACCTGTGTGTGCACCAGACTGTGCATGCCATGAGGCAAGGAATGCTCTGTGCCCTGCCAGGCTCCCTACCCAGGTGGCAGAGAGGTGGGGAGATGGGGATTTGAGGGGGACAGACGCGGAAAAAAACCAAAGAGAGGAACCTGACACTGGTAGGAAGAGATGGGTGAATAGGCAGCACAGATCCTGCCCAGCCCCAGCCAATGCCAACATAAGGAAAATGCCATTTCTTCCCAGATTCTGGCATTAATTTTAGCAGCAAGAACCCTGGTGGAGGAGAATCACTCTCTGCACACATTTTGGTGGCTTCATGGGGCTCTGCAGCGTGTCACCAGCAGGGAACTCACTCCTGGAATGGCACCATGGGCACAGCACTGAGCATCCTGGCCTTATGTCCTGGTGTCCTGGGGGTTCCCACCAGCCCCCACAAGCCCTGACATCTCATCACTTGCTGCTGAGACACCCAGACCCTGGCACATGTCTCTGAAGGACAGGTCTCCTCCTTCTCTCACCCTGCTGCCATCTGTGCTCCCAGTGTCCCGGCTGGCACAGCAGGGACTGGCACACTCCCCAGCCAGACCAAAGATTCTGCAGCGTCCCCAAGGGGCTGCAAACACCCAGCCCTGTCCTCCTATCCAGGCCAGAGCCTGACCCAATCCCACCATCCTGGGGAAGGAAACCTCCTCCTAAACGTCCTGGTGACAATGTCCCTGCTGCCCCCAGCACAACCTGCCCACTCACAGGCAGCAGCACCTGTGTCTCTGCCCCACCACTGAGGGGGTTGTGGAGGCATTTCCTGCAGAAGCTCAGAGTTTCTTATCCTCACCATCCCATCATCACCCCCTGAGATCTCTGACGGGTTGGTGAGGTTCCCCAGCCATCCTGGGGTAGTGGGTGACACAAGTGTCCTGAGCTCCCCAAGTCACTGCCTGGCCTCGAGTTCTGTGCATGTGTTTGCAGGGCCAACCTCTCTCTAGCGTAGGGACTACCTCCGTAGGGACAATGTGGCCAGGGCTCAGGGACATGGAGTGACACGAATTCCCCCGAGATCCTTTCTGCAGCCTTGCCACCCTGCGGCAGGGGAGCCACGGGCACCCTATGGCCGGTGCAAACTGGGAGTGGCATGGAGGGACAGACCTGCTGCTGGCCAGCCTACCTCCTTTGCCACAACCATAGTGTCCCTGGGCCTTGACACCACCATCAACACGGCATTGACATGAAGCAGGCAGGAGACACACGGCATGGGGCATGTTCCCAACCCCCCAGGAGCCTTGGGAGCCTGAGGGACCAGCACGCAGATGGGGACCATGGCTATGTGTCTCAGGGGACAGGGAAGGAGGGCATCGGGGGTCCCGAGGGAGCCCCAGCTGGGAGCACAGTGGGGAGCTGGCTAGCAAGGGAACAATTTGGGACACTGGGGAGTGGTCCCGTCCCCCCACCCCCACCTCCCCTGCAGTATTTTAGCTGGCGAGTGCAGCAGGCAGCACAACGGGCTGCTTACAGCCTTCTCGGGGGGCTGGGACACATGTCCCTGGCCGTGGGGTACAGCTGGACTGAGCCATGTCCTGTCCCCAGACACCTCTCCCTCCTCTACAGACCCCTCTGGGGGGAGGACAGGACCCAGGTGAGTCTCAGCAGCAGGCGTTCACCCTGGACCCTACTGATGGCAGCATCTGCAGTTTGCAGCAGCTGCCTGACGGAGGTAGGCGAAAGGCTGGAGCTCCCTCCCAGCTGGTTCAGCCCTGGGAAGAGCAGGACGTAGGGCTGCCAGACCGAGCCATGGGGCAACTGTCTGCCCCCCAGTTGACCTTCAGTGCCCACCCCTGTTTCCATGGGCAGAGGAGGCAGCTTGTGCTGGAAACCAGAAAACATCCCAAGCCAGCACAGGGGCCCTTTCATCCCCAGCCCTGCTGAACCCCAAAAGTGAAGCTTCTTCCCCAGGACGCCCCATCCCACGGTGCCGCCAGGGGTGTTGGCACTGGGTCCCGGTGCAGGCACAGACACACACGGCCCTTTCTTCGCCCCTCGGCCCCGCGCGCGGCTCGGTGCTGGCAGCAGGTCTGTGCCGCACAATGCGCCTCCTTGTTCAGCCCAGCCCAGGGCCGGCTTGCGGGGAATGGCAGGGAATCGCCTCCGCTTCCTGCTGGAGTTTTATTACATTCACTGTATAAATAAATAAATACGATCCAGAGGAGAAGGAGAGAACCACGGAGCAGCCTGGAGCCAGGCAGGACGTGGGCTTGGGGCTGACCCCCCCGGCACCAGGGCTGGGAGCACTCCAGGAGGGAGTAGGGGGGTCCTGGGATGCCCCAGGGTGGCTGTGTCCCCTGGGACATCTGTGCTCCCCTGGTCTGTGCCAAGTGCCTTCTGTCTCTCCGAGGCACAGCCCAAATCCTGGCAATGGCAATCCAGAAGGCAGCTCCACAGCCCAGGGGCCACGGCAAGCGCCCGACGAGGGGCTTGTTGTACCAGGCACAGACCCTGGCCACCAGCACCACTACTTGGCTGGAGCAGAAACCTTCTCCCAGGCAATTTGGGAAGTGTGGAAGCACCTTCAAACCCTGCCAGCCCCAAGGCCAGCACTGCACGTGCTTATGGGCTGGCAGAAAGCTCCTGCGTCCCCAGCCTGCTCCTGAGCACGGGTGACACATTGCTCTGCCACCGCAGGCCAAGCACATCTACAGCGGTTCACGCTGGTGTGGGCTCACAGGCTGGACCTCAGCAGGGACATTGGCAAAGCAGAGCCCATCCAGGAAGAATTTCAGCATTTTCAGTGCTTTTGGGTTGGGTTGGTTTCAAATTCCCCAGCAAGGTAGGGACCAAGAGTAGTGAGCAGGCTGGGGGAGCCCAGGCTGAAGGTCTCCCATCTTTGCAACCTCTGGTTGAGTATTTGCACATATCTGATATCTCACTGGCCTCTTCCCTGTTACTGGACAGAGTTCATCAGTGCTGGGTAACACCATGTTGCATTTCTTCTTCTCTTCCCAGGCCCCAGATCAGTCCATGTTCAGGTCACAGTCCCCTTTCTGATGGTTCCTACCCAAGGTTGGGTCACTTCTTGCTCTTGACAAACCATCCTCCTCCCTGACCTGAGTTCCTCCTCCCATCCTCCTTGAGTTCCTGCCTCATCTTCTCCTCTCCACATGGAGCATGCTATGAGACCACCACCTCTAACCTGGCCAGAGGAGCAGCTCCAGGAGGAAGTTCTTCAGCTGATTCTCTAATCTGCTTAAGGGTGCTGCTGTTGTGCAACAATCTCCATTGCAACCTCCACTTGGCCCTCTCTGGAGAAAAGCTACTGCAGACGAGCTGCTGCAATAAGGACTTGAATTACCCCAGGACAGACACTGATGTTCCAGTAGAACCAGCTGGACAGATGCTGGATTTTGGGGCAATAGAATTTCTGCTCTGCTCAAGATGAATCTGGAGGTCTTCTGTCACACTGCCTCCCTCCACTCATGGGCTTTGGACTACTTGTATATATGGGTGTTTCCTGGTTGGTCACTCTGCTCCTTACCACACCTGGCCGGTTGGATGGGCTCTTACACCCCAGAATGATAAGCCAACATCCCTCGCCTGCCTGGCACCAGTCATAGCCCCATAACCCAACCACAAACCCTCCACTGGGAGGTCCAGACCCAAGCCCAGTGGGACCCCTTGGGGAGATGGGCTTCAGGCTTGGGGAATCCAAAACAGTGAAGAATTAAACCCAAGATGACCTAAGTGTGCTTCACACAAGTGAGGTGACCTCCTCACCATCCCCCATAGCCCTGCTTGGACCAGCCAAGGACCACTCTGACCACTGTGACCATCCTGTCCCTCTGGAGCACTGGTGGGTGCAGGCATGCAGATGTGCATCCCACTGGGGAAGGAGTTTGCTACCAGAGTGGCACCAGCGTGACCTACCTCTAGCTTAAACATCCCAATATGCAAACTTTTATGAAAATACTCAAGATAATAACACACACCAAAAAAAAAAATCAATCAGCACCACAACGGGTAAGCCAGCTGCCTCCTTTTCTTTTCCAAAAAATATTCTCACAAGATGGGGCAGTGCCGCTTTAGGTCCATCATCGGCATCACGGCATCGAGAGCTCAAGACAGCACTTGGGATGGAAACCCTCAGGTATGTCAAACAAAAATACTATTTACCATTCACTTACTAATCTTGTTCTCCTCTGAGGGAATAAAACACAAAGCTCCCGTATTTATTTAGCAGAACTCAGCACTTTTGGGTTTTGCCAATGGCGCCTAAATATAGTTCATGAGAAACAAATAATCTTTCAGGGATTTCTGCTCCCTCCATTTCTCCAACCACCTTTCTTTAAAGGTCAGGCAACCGCAGCAAAGGCTCTCGCCCCAGCTGGCATCCCCTGCCATTTGGGCACGAGTCCTGAGCTAAGAAAAGGTGCTTTTTTGATGTGTCGCCAAGTCTGTGAGGTGGGTCATCCACCCCCCAGGCTCCTCCAGCAGTGCCAGGGGTAGGCTGTGGGACAGCTCTGCTCTGTCCCTGTCCCCAGCCCCAGCCAGTCCCTCTTCTGCCCCTGCAAATGGCACCAACCCTCCAGGCACGTGCCGAGTTGCTGGAGATGGGGAAGGGCAAAGGCTTGCTCGCTCTTATTGGGGAGGTCAACATCTAGAGATGACACCCTGTCCCAGAGCAGTGCCAGACCATGGGTCCCAGCTCCCAGGGTGCTGGTGGGTTTCCCCAAACTGGCAGGAAATGCTCGCTGCTGCTGGGCAAGGCAAAGGCAGGAGAGCTGCTGCTGAGCCAGCACCACAGCCCTGCAGGAGGGAAGAGATGGAGATGGCTGTTGGGACAGGACAAGAGAGAAGAGGAAAGAAAGAGCAGGTTAAAGACAGGGCCGGGCACCTTTGCACTGCTGAAAGATTGGGGCAAGAAGAGTCCATCTCCTCGTGGCAGAGGATGAAAACTGAGATGATGTTCAGTCTGCCTGATCCTGCTCTCTCTGCCTTGTCCCTATCTCCCTTAAGTTATCTTTTTCCCCTTTCCATCCCTAATCCTGTCCAATAGGCAAAGAACCAAGGGCAAGGAGCTGTGATGACAGTCAGAGCCGTGCAGGCCCCGTCAGTACTTCTGAGAACCAGGACTGGAAAACAAACCTGCCTCCAGGTATGCAGCAGGGACTGGCCTGAGGGACCACCATGTCCTGTCGTGCTCCTGTGACTGCCCACGTGTCCTGCTGGCCATGCCAAGGGCAGAAGCTGGTGCCCTTGGTTCAAGGCAAGGATTGGTTCAAGCCACTCTGCACCCAGCTCACGGCTCCCAGTAAAGCTGAGTTTGCAGGAACCCCCCAGCAGCAGCGACAAGGTGCCCATGTGGGAT
Source organism: Scolopax mira (assembly GCA_004320125.1). Lineage (NCBI taxonomy): Eukaryota > Metazoa > Chordata > Aves > Charadriiformes > Scolopacidae > Scolopax > Scolopax mira. The sequence continues at coordinate 36,120 of BJBW01012797.1, read as the reverse complement.
TTGGAATGTCTGTATGACAAGACGGGTGGCCGCAGGTGGCAAAAGGGATTTGGGATGGCTGCACATGCTCCCTGAGATGCATGACAGGGAGCTGCAGCACAGAAGCAAACCTGTGCCCAGCCCTGTCCTCCCTAGCCTGGGGTGTCCCCGGGCACTCTTTGAGCATTCCCAACCTGTCCCATGGGAGCTGGGAAGGGAAGGCAGGGCTGTGCTTGTGGTGCTGTCCTGCCTCCCACCAAACCCCCTCACCGATCCTCCCGGGGAGGGGAAGCTCCCCAAAGCCATGGGGTTCTGGTGTGGGTCCATGTCCCTCCCACACCAGCCAGCAGAACACAGCCCCGGCCATGCCAGGCATGTCAGGTCCCAAACACTCCACCAAGCAAATCCCACCAGCCCCACTCCCCTTCCACCCTCTCTCCCCTCCTTGATGTTGCATTTTACACCCTTGTTGCAAACTCCCCAGCACAGGAAAACGTGAGGCCATGGAAAACCAAGCCAGTCCCCAGCAGCCAGGCCACCTCCCTCCTCCTCCAGCCCCTTCGTCTCACAGACCACAGGTTGCCCAGCTCCTGGCATCTCTGGCATCCCACCCCAGCCGGGCTGTCCACTCCCCCTCCACTGCAGCAGGAGGGACCCCAAACTCCCCCGGGCTGCAGAGAGATAGTTTTGGGGCTCACTGAGGGTTTTGTGGAGCAGCCAAAGCTCAAAGGGAAAGAGTGCTGAGGAATGCTGAATGCTGTAAGGGCTGGAGCCCCTCTGCTGTGAGGCTGACAGAGCTGGGGGGGGGGATGTCAGCCTGGAGAAGAGAAGGCTCCATGGAGACATTAGAGCCCCTTCCAGTCCCTAAAGGGGGCTTATAAGAAAGATAGGAACAAACGTTTTAGAAGGGCCTATAGTGACAGGACAAGGGGCAATGGCTTTAAACTAAAAGAAGGAAGATTTAGACTAGATACAAGGAAGAAATTCTTTACAATGAAGGTGGTGAGACCCTGGCCCAGGTTGCCCAGAAAGGTGGTGGATGCCCCATCCCTGGAAAGATTCCAGGCCAGATTGGACAGGGCTTTAAGCAACCTGGTTTAGTTGAAGATGTCCCTGCTCATGGCAGAGCCTTTAGGGTTCCCTTCCCACCCAAACCATTCTAAGATTCTATGAACAAAGGCTTGGCGCTGCTGGCAAAGCACCCCCATCCACCCTTCCCTGTGCTGCTCCAAGCCCAGGTCCTTCATAGGTACCTCGGCTCCAGCCTCTGTGACCCCCATCCACACTCAGGACCCCAGGACCGGTATGCAGCACCCCTGCTGCACGTGAGGCCAGGGAAGTACCAGCATCTCTCCCCTCCAGCTCTGCTCCAGAGAGCACCTTCCCCACCATGCCGGGCAGCACACCCAGCACTTTCCAGTCCCCAGCGGGGTCAGGATCCCGCTCTCAGGTTACAGTTTTATTTTAAAGCAAATTTGGTGTCTCCTTTTGTCCACTCCACAACCTTCTCTACTACCTTCTGCTGGGCACGGTTCCTGTCTGGCTCTATGCAAGAGGATGCTCCTTACTAGGGACAAGGCAGGGGAGACACTGGACATGAGGTGTGTATGGGAAGGGTGGGGACAGACCAGAAAGACCCTGGAAAAAACAGTTCCGGTCCGATTTACCTTTTCCCAAAAGCTGGAATAAAAGGAGTCCAGGAACACGAGAGAGCTCCCGCTTCCCTGGCGGTGCCGGGGTGAGCAGCCCTGCTGTGGCAGGGGAACAGGACCCTGTTGTTGGGGTGCCAGGCTGGGGGGTTGTCCCACAGACCAGGGCACAAGATCCCCACCACCCAAAGTGCTCTCTACCACCATTGTCCCCCTCCAACTAAGGGACTGGTCCTTGGCATCTGGTTGACTCAGAGCGGCATCACATGCAGCTTAAACTCCCTCAGGAACTGGGGAGGGAGGAGAGGAGCCAAGGCTCTGGGGTGGCATCAGCCAGATCCAGCTTCACCGGCATTTCCATGGCCTCCCTTGACAGCCTGATCTGAGCAAGCCATGGAGCAGGGACCTGCTGGAATCTGCAATAGGGACAGACACCACACTGGAGAGAGAAAGCAGGGTTGGGGAGGCTCAGACTTGCACAAGTTAGAGTTCTCCCAAGAGGATCTTTAACTGAGAGCTGCATCATCCATAGGGAGCATCCCCTTGGCTGCTGTCCCCACTCCAGAGGACGATGCTTGTGTGAGCCCTCAGACAGTGCTTGACCCCCGGGGAGCCACAGCAAACAGGCGTTTTGAAACATACATTCTGAAACAACTGCTAATTGTTCCCAATTAAAGTCAGGTCTTGAATACTCATCAGCAGATGGCCCCAGCCCTAATGTGTTTCACAGGATGGGGAGGAATGGTGGCAGTGGAGCAGGGGGAAGGTGCTGCCGCCTGCCTTGCTGAGGGAGGGATTTGTATTATTTACATTGCTTTCAGGGAAAAGGAAAGCATGCTCTGGGCTCCTCTGGCCTTTCATGGCAGCTCCTCAAGGGATGTAGCAGGGAACTGAGGGACCTAAGCAGCAGCACAAGTGCCAGCCCAGGAGTCCCTTCTGCCCCAGCCCAGTCAGTCACCCCCATGCTGTGACCAGCTGCTTTTGGGCAGCCCCAAAATCAGCAGCTCCTAGAGCTGGGGCTACAGGGACAGCACAAGCCCAGGGGTAGCACCTGCCTGAGCCAGAGGACATCTGAGTGAGGACACCAGGGGCCTGCTCCTAACACCCCGCTCACATACGTGGCTCAGGGGCTGTGGACATGCAAAACCCAAATATGTCAACCAACCAAAGAAAGGGTTTGCCCGGGCTGTAGGTGCTCCTCAGAGTGAAGCAGAGCTGTTTCCCCAGGAGCACAAAGGCTGAGCCAGGACGCTCTGTGTGTGAGACTATCCACAGAAGCAGCTCTCTGCTCCTGCAGCTCACGGGCTTTTTCCCAAAGCTGGAGACAAAACCTTATGGAATTTTGCAAAGCCCAGAAAAGCAATGGCACAGCGAGACGATGAGGTGAGGGTCTGGCTGCACCTGATGCCCCCAAACCCACCCAAGAGAGTACAAGCTCCCAAAACCTTGCAGATGCTGAAAACACCTTTGCTACTGGACGTCAGCAGGAGCCAAGCAGCCATCATGGCACAGGCTTTGCTCCCCAACTCTGGGGGATGGGTTTGCCTCTGGAAATGCCAGCCCAGGGTGCCAGGAGCCCTGGGGGAGCCTCCACTCTGCCACGGGGGGAAACCCCCTTGGTGACCACACTGCAAGGAAGGTGAGCGTAGCCCCAGTTACCCTTTCAGCAATGGATGCCTCCTCCATCACCCACAGCCGCTCAGCTAGGCCGGCAGCACACTGGGGAAGAAAGGAATTTCTGTGTAAATCCCATTTGCCGTCGGGTTTTTCACTTCCCTCTGGCAGACAATCCCTGCCCTCAGCCCAGCACTGCATGAAGGGGCTGTTTAATATATTTTTGGAAGAGGGGAAAAAAAAACCCCAACCCTTTCTGAAAAGAGCCTCTTTCAGCTAATAATGAAGTGAATATTATATTAAGAGTGAAAACATATTCAGGGTAACTTACAGAGGGAGACAGAAAACCTTTTCATAACACCCTGGCCACAAACAGAACTGCCAATTAAACTGGCTTAGTTTGCTGGCCCGTGCCAACATAAACGAGGGGCCAGGGGAGCGGAGCACACCCGAGCCAGCGCGTTTGTGCCCGGTTGGGCTCAGCCAGGGCTGGCGGCATTGAGGGGTTTCCGCTCTGCTGACTTCCAGAGCCAGCCCTCAAAAAGGCACGAGTCCCCTGCCCCGTCCCAGACTCGGCTGCCCCACACATCCCATGGAGGCTGGGGGAAGGGGAAGCTGAATCTCCCACCCCAGCAGCCCATGCTGGGGGAGGAAATCCACAGCCAGCCCCCAGGGCTGAGATCAGACCATAACACCTCCACCACCCTCCCCGGTACTGTGGGGGGTCCCATGTGCCCTGGACACCTTGTCCAACCTTTAGCTCCACCATTCCACATTTTGGTTACCTGCCAGTGACATCAGCCTGCCCTCCCCTCCAGGAGCCCAGCATCAGCACTCATCAATGCTCTTGGGGTTCCTGCACCAGCTGCTGCTGAAAGGGACAGCCATCCAACAGGGTTCTCCTGCACCATGCCCCTTGGGGGCTCACCAGGATGGAGGAGAGATGCAAGGGGACAACAAGCTGGGAGACCTGACACTGGGGAGACCCAGGCAACACACGGCTTATGAGTCACACTTCACACCGGATTTATCTTTGTCCTGCAGCCTAAGGAACTGAAGGGCTGGGCTGAGGGTACACAACATCTCAGGTTTTCGCTTAAACACTGATGCCAAGAAAACATCACATGGTAGCAGATAATACTCTAATTGAGCAAACGCTCAGAAAGCTCAGGAGCTGCAAGTTGACATTTGATAAACCCAAACTGGAAATACAAGACCACTTTTGAGCTGTAACTAACCTTCAGAACAGTTTCTCCAGGAAACACGCTGAAGATGTTTGTGAAACTATTTACTGGAGGGGGAGGTGGATAAAGAAGAAGCATTTTGGCCAAAAATAAAAATTCCAGTAGCAGACTTCTCAAAGGTTCACATTTTTCTGATTAACAACCAGAAAGTGAAGTTCCCCACAGAGTTTTTTGTCTTTTTGTCAAGAACTTGTATTTCTCTTTTAATGCCAAGTCAAGGTCCAAACACATCTTTGATTTTGCCCAGAGGCTGAAAGTTTGCATTTCATTCTTAAATAAAAAAAATATATATATATCAGGAAAGTAACTTTTCACCATTATCTGGTAAAGAAAATTTGAAAAATGCACATAAGCAAAGTCTCTCACATAGTAGTAAACTGGCCATTAACCTGGAGACAGCTTCTAGGTCAAATACAAGTCGTTGGCTTGGGCTGGGCAAGGGTTGAGGGGAGGGCAGTTGCCATTCTGCAGCCTGCGCCACTGCTGGCAAGAGCAGATGTTCCAGAGGCTCACAAAGCTCCTTCCCCTGCCACAGCGAGCCACCCCACCGACATGCATTTCTACATTTTGGATTTAGCCTTCCACAATGAGTTTCATCCCTACGGCTTGGAAAGCCTTCGCAAGGTCACGGATGGACGGGGATGCGCCAAGTTTCCATTCGCAGCCCCAGCTGCCCGTGCTGGCTCGACCCAGCACCCGAAGGCTGCCAGAGAAATGCCAGCATCACGAGATGCCTCCTCGAGAGGCACAGCTGTCTCCTGCTGGAAAACTCAGCCACATTTATATCTTCAGACCTATCTTATCCCACCAGTCAGGATTCTGCTGAGAAGTTCTCCGCTTCTTGTAGAAAAGAGGTACCAGCTTCTGATCACAGCAAGTTATTTTAACTATTTGTGCCAGATTTAAATCCCATCAGAAACAAACCCCTGATCCACTTGCCTTCAGCAAAGCATTACGAGGGAGATATTGCCATCTAGTGTCAGCTCAGGAGACGGGACCCGACAGACACCCAACTCACCGTGCCACCAGCCCGGCCGGGGTGCCGAGGGGACAGTTTTAACACCCTCCTGGAAGAGAGCAGCGTTGAGCAGATGGAACAAGGCCACCTGGTCCAGGAGGACAGCTGGGAAGCCCTGGCAGTGATGGCTGTGGGAGTCCAAGCACAAGCAGCCCAGGCTTGGGACCTTAAAATCAAAGCCAGTAATTTGAGTTTCTGGCCCAGTCCAGGTGAAAGTCTCACCAGCAACTTTCCACAAAACACGTGCATTTCAAGTGTTTATTATCACTGCATGCTACTCATCAGCACAAAGCCTCACGGTGTACAATTAAGAGATTTAGTAGCATATAACTCAATTTCTTCCTTTCTGATCATCAAGAAGGCTTGTGGAATCTTCTGGAAAAAAAAAAAAAAAGTAGATCTCAGAAAAACCTAATCACTGGATTCTTCTTAGGGGACAGACGACAAAACCCAAACCTTGTTTGCCCTTTAGGTCTCTTTTCTTCAAGCCAAGCAGCACAGCAGGATTTGACCTCCCCTCAGAGACCAAGCTGTACTTTCTCCAACAGCCCAGAGGTTCAGAACAAGCAGCGGGGTCCAGAGGTGTGCGTGAAGGTGCTGCCAACCCAAAGCTTTCCTAACCCCCCCCCCCCCCCCCCCCCCCCCCCCCCCCCCCCCCCCCCCCCCGCCCCCCCCCGCCCCCCCCTCCCCCCCCCCCCCCCCCCTCCCCCCCCCCCCCCCCCCCCCCCCCCCTTTAGGGCATCCTTCCAAGAGGGCATTTTGTTTTAAGATGCTGTCAGAGCATGGTGGTAAGGAATCCAAAAGCCATAAAGATGGTGGCAGAACAAGAACCCTCCAGACATTTCTCTCCTGGCAAGGTGCTGCCTTGGATCACACAGTGACCACAGGCAACCCTCCCGGTCTGGCAAGTCAACAAGGCACTGAATCATGTTGAGAAGACATTATCCATCCTAGTCAAACAGGGATGGGACAAATACCAGAAAAACATCATTTCATGTTACCAGGTTGTTCCTCCTCCATAGCTTCTTGCTAGTTTTGTACCTACCTGCCACCATCTCACTTAGAAGCACTTGATTATGCATTTATTAATTCCCAGACACAGCAGGAAAGTGCATGTTCAGAGAGACATGAGCAGTGCACAATGGACTTTGCTCCAAAAGGAAACCAACTTGATCGAAGCTAGAGTCATCAGCAATATTTGTAGGGGACAAAGCTGCTATTCTTAATTTGCAATTGAGTATCAACACTCACAGGAATTTTCAGCCAAAGCAAGGAGCACAACATGCTGTTGCCCCAGAAGGGAGCTAGCTACAGAGCAACAAACCAGACCCTATTTCTAGATTCCAGCTCCATACATTAAAAGAACTCTTGCACAATAAATTGACACGAGTCCTGCCAGCGCTAGTTCTCAGGTTGGTTTATTTTTGCAGAACAAAAATATCAAGCATAATTTTTTTAAAGAACAACCTGTATAATACAAAACCTCATGGTGTCCTGCTGCCACTTACAGATTCCCTGAAAGCAGCCCAGAATCTGTAAGAGGCAGGGTGTCAGGAAAATTTTTTTCAAAGTGTATGCAGGGGAGAAGAAGAGGAATACCTGCTTCTACTACAGCAGGATTTGGTTCTTCTTGAAACAGCCTCACAAAACAGCAAACAAAACCAACTCCAAGAAAATCAGGTTATATATAACCACAGAACTTCCACTTCGTGCTCTCAAAACCAGACAGTGCTCTTGCCCCTTTCCCCAAAACATGCCGAGGTCTGTGTGCCCAGAGGTGGGTCTCCCTCCTGTCCAAGATCGGCTCTTTTTGTCAGCTAGCGAGATCCTAGGATAACAAAATACACAGTCAGTGTCCCATAGAGATCACTTGTACATATTATTCCATTTTAGCATTAAATGGTCAATCATTACTGGCACACATTTACAGTGGCCCTGAAAGAAACACACAGAATCCTGTGGATCTGCACAAGTGAATTGCCCATAAATTCATTTAACTTCCTCACACAGGACTTGGAGGAAACTGAGTAATGACTGGTGTTCCTCAGGGGTTGGTAGTGGGACCAGTGCTGTTTAACATCTTTGTCGGTGACATGGACAGAGGGATCAAGGGCACCCTCAGAAAGTTTGCCAGTGACACAAAGCTGTGTGAAGCGGTTGACACACTGGAGGGGAGGGACCTGGACAGGATGGAGAGGTGGGACCATGCCAACCTCATAAAATTCAACCAGACCAAGTACAAGGTTCTGTATGTAGGTTAGGGCAACTCCAAGCACAAATGAATGGAGAGCAGCCCTGAGGAGAAGAGCTAAGTGGTGTTGGTGGATGAGAAGCCCAACAAAACCTGGCAATGTGCACTGGCAGCCCAGAAAGACCCCTGCACCTTGGACTACATCCCTAGCATCATGGCCAGCAGGGTGATGGGGAGGATTCTGCCCCTCTGCTCTGCTCTGGGGAGACCCCCCAACCCAGTGCTGCCTCCAGCTCTGGGCCACCAACAGCAGAAGGACATGGACCTATTGGAGCAGGTTCAGAGGAGGCCACAGAAATGCTCTGAAAGCTGGAGCCCCTCTGCTGTGAGAGTTGGGGGGAGAGGAGGGGGCTTGGAGAAGGCTCCAGGGAGACCTTAGAGTCCCTTTCAGTCCCTAAAGGGACTCCAGGAAAGCTGGGGAGGGACTCTCAATCAGGGAGGGGAGCCAAAGGATGAGGGGGAATGGTTTTAAACTGAAAGAAGGAAGATTTAGATGAGATCTCAGGAAGGAATTCTTTGCTGTGAGGGTGGTGGAAGCCTGGCCCAGGTTGCCTGGAGAAGCTGTGGCTGCCCCATCCCTGGAGGGGTTCACAGCCAGGTTGGATAGGGTGCAGTCTGGTCTGGTGGGAGGTGTCCCTGCCCAGGGCAGGGAGGTTGGACTAAGTGATCTTTAAGGTCCCTTCCAACTCTAAGTGTTCTAAAATTCTAAGAACTCAAACTAGGAAGTTCACCTCAGAGAAACCCTGAGAATGCCCTTCAGGCAACCTTCCTTCCGGTACAGGGTGACCCATGCTCATGCCCTGTCTTGGATCACCTGCCTCACCTTCTACATGGCTACACTGACCTTGCTGCCTAAAGTTCACCTGCTCCTTTGGTGCCTCTGCCAGTCGTGCCTTCCCCCTGCCCCTCCACCTGCAGACAGAACCAGCATTTTTTCCTCCCTGGCCCTTGCAAGCTGTTTGAGTTGGTTTTCAAATGCTGGTCAAACACTGTGAGATTTGTGGTGGAGCTGTGGTACACACTAATGCAAGGTGGAGCTCTCTCTTGTCCCAAAAGTCATTAAGCACCTGGGATAAAGACACTCAGTGCATGTTCACGCTGCTTTCTGATGTCCTGCTCGCCACATTACCGCAACTGACACCTGAGAAACTCTTGGAGGAAGATACAGAGGGAATTTCCCTGACTTGTCAGAATGCAGATGGTACTGAAACACTGCTGAAGGGTCAGCCTCCTCCCTCTGTCATCCATAGGATGAACAGCAGAAGGAAAAAAAAAAAAAAAAAAAGAGTCAAAAATCCTTGGAAACCCTTCCACAAGATAACTCATTATCTGTCTCCTACAGAAGTTCTGAGGATCAAAGGAGGTATGTTCAAAAGGTGCCCTATCTCCTCTCAGCTCAATACCAGGAGCCCAAACCAATTTTTGATAGTCCTTCAGCAGCTAAGGCCACTACAGCTTGGTCAGCAGGCTCAGCTACAGGGGCAATCTCTGCAAACATAAGTCAATTACCAGCAGCAAAAAAGGGAAGCCTGCTCCTTAGAGGATATCTATTTAAAAACTGCTAACCAGAAAGCAAAAAAAAAAAACATGGTAAGGAAAACAGACACTTTACAGACTAGAGGATGAGGAAACAAAGCATCACATGATGCTCAAAATCCACACCTCATTCATTTTGTATTTTTGAATGGCACCACAGGATCACAAGATAATTAGGGCTGCAAGGAACATCAGTAGGTCTCTAGTCCTACCTCCTGCTCAGAGCAGGGTCAGCTATGGGGTCAACCATGTTACTCATCTTCCCCCAATGACCCTGAAGCACCAGGTTTTAGTCGGTCTGTGTTCAGTGCCACATAAAACCAGTGACTCAACTGCCACCCTGACAGAAAACTGTGTCTGAATCAGGACAATGTGTCTTTCTCAAGGGCTGCTCCTAATTTAAAATGTGGCATAATAAAAGCACAAAACAGTCAAACAACTTTAAAGGTTGCCAGAAACACACAAGTAAAGACTTCTCTAGCCTAGCACAAACCAGGATTCAGAGCAGCAAGCCATTGCAGAGTCACTGTCCTGGTTCACCCAGACTCACAAAAACCCAAGTTACACTCATTTAACAGGCCACTAAACCTTCCAAACCTGGGGGTTAATGAGGTTCATTGTAATACAGGATATTCCAATCAGCTTCAGGCTGGCAGCGCCTTCTGATACCTACCCTCCTACCCTGACCAGGAGAAGGGAGAGAAAGAAAACTACTGGAGGACACTTCAGCTGATCTCTTTAAAAATGAATTGGAGGTAGAAATACTTAAATCATTTATCCAGTTCACAGCATAAAGTTCTAGCAAGATCATTATGCTTGATGCACTGTAGTGTTCTGTGCATTAGAGAAAGTTGCATTTTAACAGCAGCAAAGATGCTTGACTTCTACTCTGCTTCTTGTCAGTCTGATATTATCCTCACACAGCATTTCCTTTAACTTGTCCCTGATAGGCATAAAAGACAACCACTTGATGCTTCCAGCGGCTGTTAGTTGTGGTTTGGGGTGTCCAGCTGGGTATAAAACCTGCAGCTACTGAGACTTCTTGTGCACCATAAAAACAAAGGATCAAATTGTGAGTCTTCTAGTTTCATGGCTGCTATTTGAAGTAATGAAGTCTTTACATGGAGCTAATTAAAAATATATTCAAACTGAAACCCTAAAGCCATTTCAAGGAGTGTTTGATCAGTTCATCTCTTTCATTTCCACCTAATGGCTACACAATCAAAGGAGAAGCGGAAGGGAAACACACAGCCCTGAAGACGCAGAGAGCTGGATCACATTCAAAGGGTTTGCTGCTCCTGCAGGTAGAAGAACAGTGGGCTCCAACCAGGACTCCACTCCAATATTTGTTTCCTTCCCTTAACAGCAGGTTGGCAGCAACTCAGCCACAAAACCCAGCAAGGCACACGCTCGCTTTGAAGTTCAGACAGAAGCCTGTTGGTACCCGCTCTATTAATTCATGCTTCAGAAAAACGAGGCAGACGATCATCAATTTACAGTAAGCAACGTACCAGGTCACAGGTCATCTTCTAATCACAGTCACCTTTACTCTGCATTAAAGCTATAATTAGCAGTTAAACATTAACTGTGGCTTTAAAATTTGTTTAAGCTGCTTTCTTGCATAAAGAATGGTTGCTGAGTCTTCCCCAGCTTTCCCTTTCTCGCCTCCATCTCCTGCAGGGAAGTGCCATGTAAGTACCAAACGCAGCAGGTAAGGTTTTTGCCAAAGCTCAGGAAAGCTGGCATGCACTAAAAGCACAGCTCCTGCCAGTTCAGCCTTCATTAAACCCATCCTCTGACCCAGTGCTGAGATAACCCCCAGTGAGAAGAGCACTCCAGAGAAGCATTCTAGTCAGCAGCTCTGTGGAGGGCAGCCTGGAAAGCTCGGCCTGACCTTTACATCCCAGAGAAGTGCCTTTGAAGGATGCTCAAGGAAATGTAGCCTCCACACGTCTCTTACAGGAGACGGAATGCCTTCTTTTCAGCACTTCTGTTCAAATCTAAATAGGATTCTCACTGACCATGAAGAAGAATGAAAGTTCTGACTTGGCAGTCAGAAGGATACGGTCCATCTTACAACACAGGTCCACACCAGCACGCTGGAAAAGGAGACGTTATGTGGAGACACCTGGAGCACAGATCAGCAAGGGAGAGAAAACCTTCCTGAATTGCAATTCAAACCCCAACAAGTCCAAAAGAAACTGCCACTCTGAAATGACAACTTGGAAAAAAACCACTGCTACTGAGAGGTGAATGAGCTCCTTCTGAAACGCACCACATGAACGACAAGAGAGGTTACTGAGAGGTTCCAGCTCTCCCAAATATCCAAAAGAAAGCACAGCAACAGCTCGGATGCTATCAGCAAGCCAATAACGAGATGTGCTGGGCAATCCACCCTCATACCAGGAGAAGAAACAGCTATTTACAACACCAGGCTGTCACAGCTTTATCTGGACAATGACTAGAGGACATTGTGCTGTTCCAGAGAACCCATCTCTGAGCATGCGATGAGCCTTCAGAAAATTGCCCAATTAGGTACCACTTATCTGCTCACCATGGAGGTAATTCTGCAGTCAGCCATACTGTCATTTCTCTGTCATGTTGCTTGGGGATGTCCAGCTGTTAGCTCTTCAAGCAGACTCACTTTTATAGCCAAGATGGCTGCGAAGCCTTTCCTCAGCGTGTGGCAGCACACAAGCACACAGACTTGCAGAGATGCCCTGTGTCTGAAAGCTGGAGCAGGCTCTGACCTGATGTCACCAGTACACCAGGCATCCAAACTCAGATGAAGGTGCAAGGAGCAGATGTACTACTCCTCATTTATATAACCAAGCTATAAGAACAGAGGTCCATAGCCCTCTGAAGATCTGCACTTACATGCTTTTTTCTCATTTTTTTTTTTTTCTGCAAGTCAATTTGTCAGGATTCTCAGCTGTGCAAAGGATCCATAGAGAGTTTCAAGCACTGCCTGCACACTAGACAGACAGCTCAGTGGCAGGATGAATTCTCCAGAGATCTTTAACAAGTCTCAACTCCAAAGACCCTGGATGCTGATGACATGCACTACCATCCTGAACCTGAGGTGATGGAAGGAGGATCTGTCAAGGCTCCTCAGATCTCTGATAGGACAAGGATACCCAAGGCAAAAAGGAAAAACAGAAAGCAGAGCTTTTGCCAAGCATTTCTTTAAAAAGTCCCTTAGAACAGCACCCAGACAAAGCAACAAAACAACTTGTTCAGAGAGCATGAGGTCTCAGAAGAGGGACAATTATGGGAAAGTAAAAGAAAGGATCAACTCTTCAACACACACTTCTGACTCGGAAAGGCTTTCACCCAGCAAGTCTGGGATGAAACTGATCCTTACAGCAGCTCACAGTCCTTCAAGAGCTCAGATAACTTTCATGTCAATAACACTCAGCATTCTGTCAAATCAACAGGTCCCCAGTAAAGCTGGATGGGTGGTGGGAGAGCCACCTGAAGGTCACATCTACCCTCACTGGAAAGAACTGCAGCCCTGCAAAGCAGCTCTCAGCAGTGTTGAGACACTCCCCGCATCGTAAACAAAAAGCCTTTGGGAAAGTAGCATTCCCCAAATCTGAAGCCCTCATTAGTATCTCCTGCCTCCTGGTGCTGACAACCACAAACACTGTCTTTTTGCAAAGGGTTGCTGCAACCATGTCAGACACAGCCCTGGTGCTGCTCCAGCTGTGATGTAGCCCCCGGTCCCCTCAGCTGCTCTGTGTCACTGCTGATGAAAAGGACACCCCATTACAGGGCTGCCCTTGTTCAACAACACTGGGTACCTCCCAAGCAGCACAAAGGAGTATTTCCCAAAACCACAATGAATGCTTTGAGAGCGCTTGGACATCTTTTTGGTAACCTCTGTATCATCACAGCTACTGCAATGTCCAGTCAGAGCATTTTAAACTCTTCCAACGTTTGTCAGTTTCAGCACTCACTCTCCTGGAGCAGAAAGTTGAAGGGCTCAGAATATCCTGACCAGCACCAGCATCCTCTCATGATCAGGAGATCACCTGATGCCTAGGATATCAAGTCATTATAAGTTTGTCGTTTCATTTGAAACAAAAATAAAAAAGTGGAAACTGTGGAATAATCATACAAAGCCCATGAAAGGTACCCCAGAAAAATCAGCCATGAGGGCATGGTCCACACCACCATAATCTGAAGGTTTTTTTCTTCCCAGCTGTGTTGTTGAAGTCCCCTTCTGCTGTGCACCAGCTCCCCTCTGCTCCAAATGCTGCTGCCAGCTCTGAGACCTGGTCCTGGCAGCAGAGGCCTCGGTGCAGTGCCACACTGAAGGCACAGGGACACCCACTTTCAGTGATGCTGACTCCAGCATGGGCAGGATACGTGGGCACACTGGCCAGGACACAGCTGGCCCGCATCCACACACAGTGATTTTGATCATTGAACGTGTCTGCTCAGGATAGGATGTCTCTGAAGTCAGGCAGTGAAAAAACATCCTTCACTCTTTGGAGGTGGCAATATCCTCCAAGCCCAAGAGGCTATGCGATTCTTCAAACAGACAGTTACAGTTCTCCAATCTCAACATTCCTCTGAGAAACTGGACTAGAAGAACAAGTGTGGAACAGCAAAGTATGGAAAAGGGCCCTTTGCTTTGCTGTGTAAGGTACAAGCTTTTAAAATCCCCTGGTTTGAGACTAAGAGAAACCGTCAGGAAGCCAGGAAGCATGTGGCAGGGCATCCCTCAGCAGAGGTGGTGCTGTCATTTCTCCATGACAGTGTCTACAAGAGACCAGAACCTAGCAAACTTCCAGAGAGGTACTACAGATACTACCACACGCATGAACTGCAGAGGGAAAAAAAAAAAGAAAAAAGAAGATGCTAGGAGAGGAGAGTGCTTGAGGGAAAACAAACAAAAAACCCCATGCAACCAAACCTTATTAAAGCTTTTCTCCTTCCTCTGCTTAACAAGGAGAATGCTTAATTAAGTCATCCTTCAAGCCTTCCTGCTCACTCCAGCAATGCTCAGCATAAAACAGATACTTAATAATTTTCTTCGCAGCACAGGACATCTCGGTGGTATGGTAATTTGCATACTCTAAAGGAAGAGGTGAAATTGCTGGTTCTCTGTTGCTGGCCTTCCTGCAGTGGATGGGGACAGTATCAGCAGTAGGCACATTTTAGATTTGCTCAGTAATAAGAGAGAGCATGAGGGGAAAGAGCAAGTTGCTGTTGAATCAAAGTCTGGAGCCTTCCCAAGCAGGAGTTTTGACTGTTATGCACATATTTCACAGTTTATTTGCAAGTCTCTTTCAGCTTATTAGGTCAGTTTAACTTTCAACTGCTGCTGATTTTAAGCCCAATTATAGTCACTTCTACCTGGTGACATAGCCAAAGTTCTGTAGCCAATTCTCACCAACTAATGGCTTCAGAATTGCTAGACCCTGCTATTCGTAGCAATCTCAAGTTTGACCTCAGAGTCACAGCTTCCTGCCGGAATTTCAGCATTGTCTGTTTTCACTGGAACATGTCTCTGTGTGCCCTGACTACCGAGATCATTTCTCCTGTCTATTGAGCTGATACACATATTAGAGGTAAGCTTTCAACTTTGACCCATCTTTAATTAAAAAAAAACAAACCCAAAACACTAAGACAGTTATCTTTCTGGGATCAAACTATCACCAAGAACCCTCAACAAATCCAGGCATTTCTAGGGAATTTGTCCCCAACTCCTGATTAAGTTCTCATGGTCACGAGGGACCATAGCAATACAACAACAATAAACTTTTTAAAAAATTTATTTCTGCCTGGTCTTTCAAACAAGAAAGAACAAAAAGCTCTAATAAGCCAGTGTTTCTCAGCAAATCCATCCTGCACTTTAGGGGACACTAAAGAGGACTTTCAGCTGTGCACATCCCAGGTAACCTGGCTCGACATGTCCACACTACACAAAGTGTCCAGAGGCAGACTAGGAACCCAAACCCAAACAGGGGTAAACACAAGACCCAAGCCATCGAATTTACAAGGAACTGGAGCATATGGATTTGAAAACGTGTTTGCACTTCTATTTCCTACCTTTGAGTATCCCTGAAATCCCTCAGGAAGCATCAGAAGTGGCCTCACATTTCACCAAAGAGATGATTGACCTGAAACTCTGTTAAAAACGAAGTCAGTTTGTTCTGAGCAAGATACTGTTTGTGGCAATTCGAGGAATTGGGACTCTCAGTGAGAGGGATACAGAAATGCCAGGCAGGATGAAGACACTCAAGCGTGTCTGGGTTTAAGTGTCATTGTGCAGAACATACAACACAGCTCTGGATTATTCAGTACACTGAAAGGAAGCATTTGTCCCCGTAACTGAGCAACCACTGCAGAACTCACCAAAAGGTACAGCAAACCCGCCTGAGAAGGAGCTCTGAAGCAGGGGGATGGATGTAGCAGTGCCAGGAGGGAGAAAATGCCCCAACGACAGTTCCCAGTCACTTTGCTGGTTAAGCTGAACAACAGGTCAGGTCAATGCTTAAAAAGTGCCTGCCAGCTGGTATATAGGTAAGTTTTCCATAACTGCTGTGATTCCACTGGATTGTTAAACATGAGATACAGGCAGCATTCACAGGCCATATACTCACTAAACACCTAAGACAGAAAGGATGAAGCAGAGCTGCCAGACTGACCCAGTACAGCTTGTGCCCTGAACTGAACTTGTACAAAGTTGTCAGAAAACACCAAGAATGCTCTGCCTCAAGCCTGACTAATTAGCAGTGCCTTTGATAGAGAGCAGGAGCTCCAGTTGGAACTGCTTTGCTCCTCTCAGAATATGTAATGAAGTTTTTAAGCAAGATGCAGCAGCAAACCAACCTCCAGCTAGCACAAGGCTCTGCCCTGAGAGAGCTTCCTCCAGCAAGGGGGTTTTCTTGCAATGAATTAATAGTAGATTCTTGCGCAAGACTCAGTGATTTGTGTTTGCCTGGAACACTTAGTTTATTTTAATACTGTAACTAAAATCACCTTCAAAGAAGGTTAGAAATCTTTCTGACTGACAGCTGTCCATCTGCTGTGTTAAGGCAGGAGAACTCCAGGAAAGTACTGGTAGGAGTGCATTGGTAGGAGTCAGTGGAGAAACTCTGACTGATGAAGAGTTCAGCCCAATCTTTAAGTTTGCCTCCAGTAGAGGTTTCCATTTTTCCCTTCCCTTTTGCACTTCTCAGTCTCTACTAACCAAAGACACTTTTACTTACAACAACAGCAGCAGCAGCTATATGCCATCACACCAACAGTGTGGAAATCAGAATCTTTGCCAGTTACTTTTTGGGAAACAAGAAGCCACACCACCTTACCAGCAGAGGACCTGCCTGGGGAACCATCAGACCACCACATTCATTCAGACTTCCCACCACAAAGCTGGGCCAGCTGACACCCAGGTCAACACAAGCCTCATCCCAGGTAAGGCACTGCTACAGAACGACTGTCAGACACAAGAGCCAAGTCCAAACTGCAAGTCTCTGAAATTCAGCAAGTGGAGAATTGGAGCCTCCTTGCCAAGTCTGGAGCCATGGACTTCCTGCCCATGCTGACAGGATCACACATCAGTCTGAAACCCAGCTACTTGCCTGGGGGTAGGTGCCTGCTAACATGAGTCTCATCCTGAATCCAGGGCAGAATACTTTCTGCACCGAGCTGGGCTCAGAGCTGGCAGAGGGGGAAAGGCTCCAGCCAGAAGAGGGGTGTGTTGCTTTAGGAAGCAGCCATTCAATCAAACCTCCTCCTCAAATACCACCTGAGCTTCCGCACAAGCACAGGCCAAAGAGCTGACCTTAAAATAGCAGACCTGCACTGCTGCTGACAGAGAGGCTGCCAGCACTCATCTTCTACAGGTAGAAGAGGTTCTGCTTGCATTGCATGAGAGAGAAAGCTCTGACAGCCCCGAGCCAGATAGCTGCTGTCATTTTCTGCAACTCTTTCCCTAGGGTTTACTCTGAGGCCAGAGACCGGCAAAGATTTCCACTCCCCCGTACACCCCTCAAAGGTCTTGAAAAAAAAAAAAGAATGATCAAAGAGCCTTTGTGCATTTATAAACCCGTCAATTTTGCTAGAAGATTTAAGGCTTTAAAGAGTCAAAAACATCTATTTGAAATTTTCTATACAAACAAGTTTCTTAATATTTCAAAAAACCCAGAAATAAAATATTTAGATTTTTCTGAAGTGAGGCATTCGAACAGATCCAGACAGGAGCACTGGAGGGGAGAAGGAAATTCAATTCTTAAGTTTGACAGGAACAATTTCTTTTGTTTCTTTTAATTGGCAGAGAAACAAGACAACACAGCTATTTCTCCCCCTGGCTCTGACAAGGAATAGCTGGGATGAGCAGCACAGGAAACAACAAAACCAAAATTACTCAAGTGCTGCCAGTTTCAGGTTCCTGTCCCACACCAGCTTGCCTTGCAGGAAAGATTTCCCCAAGCCAACAGCACAGCAGTGTTTCACCCCACCATCCCACCTCTTCCCTTCCACCCACTCCCATTACCTTACATTGTGCCTCCAAACACCTCTCATGCAGAGGAGGAGGTTCCCCACCTGAAAACACAGCTCAGACAACAGAGGTTTTTATAGACCTTGGCCTTTTTCATAACTTGTTTACCTTTATTTCTGGTTAGCAGGAAGAAGAGTTGAGACAGGCAAACATTCGGCAACACATTTCTTTCTCCTTTTCCATGTAGTCCCTGTAGCCACTACAAATCAGAACACAGCATGGCATCACGGGTTGTGGACTTCCCACCAGTGATGATGTGGCATCATCACTGCCACAAACAGAAAACAGGTATTTTTTTCTGTATAACTACATTAGCCTAGTGAAAGAATGTGCTGGTAGCAAAGAGGCAGCTCCTCCAAGCCTGCCTTTCTGCCCTGTCAGGGAAGGAGAGCTGGAAACATTGGGCCTCATCCCCAGACCTTGGGTCTCTACTCACTGGTGACTATAGATTAAGTAGATCATTTGACTTGTGGCAGCCACATGCTTTCTACACCAGTTTTGAAAGCATGTGGCAATGCAGAGGAACCCCCACCTATATCCCGTGGTCTGGTTTTGTGTCTCCTCATTTGTGGCACTCCTTGTGTGAGCTCCTTCAGCACTTAGCAAAAGACATTGTCCAAGTGCCCTACTCCAGGATATCTACCACTGACACCAGGTCTGGGCAGAGGATGCATAGGAGACAGCAGTGATTTGTGTCCAGATAATTGCAAACAGTTCCTCCATTCTTACTTCCCAGCATCACGGGGCAAGCAACCTCCCAGACTTCCACTTGAATCACTGCTGCTCCAAGCACAACATCCTCTGCACCCTGTGCTCTCACCTCACTGGCACCAAGGTCTCGCTGGTGAGGCATCCCTGAACCAGAGGGTGACTCAGTCTGAGCACCATCCACACGGTTGGCTTTCCTGCATCTGCTACCATATAAGGGCAAATCCAAAGTTTTTTGTTGCAACACACCAGAATCAGCACAAGTGTGACACTGGCTAATGCTCTCTCAGCCCTCTGCCATCAGCACCCCTAGGTCCAGAATCTCAAAGGGTGAAATTTTGCATTTCACAAATATTTCACTGTTCAGTGGAATCCCAGCCAGAAAGTCTCTTAAGTCTCAGACAGATGTTGCCACAACTGTCCACGCAGAGCAGATAAAGGATGCCCACACAGACAGATGGCACGCTCACACACCTACCACAGAGGAAATCCAACAGCCTCTCATTTGTAAGCACAAATTCATGCCAGATGTTGAACAACCCCATTCTGTTCTAGATTTGATGCAATGCAAGCCTTCAAATAAAAATGCCAAATGCAGCATCAGAATTTGCACCAAGGGCTGGTACAGACACATGTTCCACAAAAGCTTTGCTCTGAGTTCTGCCTGTTGTTCTCCAGTGAAGTGAATTTTGCCATGTTCAGCTGTTAAAGAAACGCTTTTCAAAGTTTTGTTTCAGATAGCAGGAGGTAGTTGTTGACTACTGACACACAACTGTCCTTTTTGCAAAGTATAAATATACTCGGTAAGGAAGTGAAAAGCCTCTAAGAACAAGATTTTAACTCATATTCTGTTTCTGTATCATTTGACAGATCACATTACGTGTTTTGCTCAGGTAAGGCAGTCTGCCAACATCACAGCATCTAGGCTGAGGTATGGCATAATTAACACCATCTGATAAAATTGCCTTTGTCTATTTTATATTAGTTCCACTCTTTGTCATAGTAAAAGCAAAAAATACACCAATTTTAACTGGCACTGAAGCAAAAACTCCAAGACAACAGTGGTTTAACACACACTCAGCTCACTGACACAGGCATTAGCTGTCCAAAGAGCTGACAAACCTGCCCGCCAGGCACTACGCCTTGGTGCTTCCTGGCAGCACAACCTCAACATTATTAGCAAGATTCCTCTTTTACCTGCCAACGTATTTCAAATTAGTCTAAGAGAACATGAGGCTTCTAGAATCAGGAGTTCTAGCACTGTGCCAGTGCTCTCTGACACTACCCACACACCACACCTCTGAGAGCAGCCAGAGTTATTTCATAACTACTTGCACTCACCAAGCAATTTGGCAGGTACAGATCCAGGGGCAGATCAGGATGAGAAGAAGCAATTTACTTCAGACTTTCAGACCAGCAGCTAATACTACCTTCAAGTTCTTTGTGCTTCAGAAGTAACACCAAGGCTTCAGACCTATTCTGTTATCACAGACTACTAAAGACAACGTAGATATGGGGGACATGGATGTGCAAGGACAACCCTGTACTGAACCACTACCTGGTGAAGGCACTCAGCTCACGAGACCGGCTCCTCCAGCTGCACCAATTCCTCTAGTAAGAGATGTTACTGCTGCCTACAAACCTTTTTGCAAATGCCTAGCAGCAACACACACACATAAGAGTTCATATTCAGAGGCTGCTTTGCGATGTCTGAAGCTGGGGATGGCATCACCTTCTGTCTGTGAAGAGGTTGGGGGAAACAGCTGGTGCTTTTCCCAGTTTCAAAGGGACAAGCAGAATGAGGGCAGAGACTGGTGTTAGTCATGTTTTGGTGGGGCCAGGGCATGACTAACGCTGGCAGGATTGTGCTGCACTCAGCCTGTGGGCACACAGAAGGTTTGCCTTCAGGATTGCTCACTTGTTACCTCCAAGACAGTACAAAATTCACTTTTAACAAACATTAGTATTTGTAGCATTGTATGCTGAAGCACTGGCAATGCAAAAATGCTGCTGTAACTAACCAATACATCTTGAGAGGAATGAAAGTCATACTTATTAATCCAGAATATGACCAGCTCAAGCACTAACCTGCTGCATTTCATTGGGTTTGAGGCATGTCAGCAGCCCCTGCTCTCCCTGTCATCACCTTGAACTACCCCCTCACAAGGGGCAGAAGACACACACCCCCCCAGAGAAACTGTATGGGAAGAGTGGGTGCTCTCAGCTTCTCACCTACCACCTGTAACCACTACATCTGAAAAACGTTTGAACCAGCTGTGTCCACACCAAGAGAAACTGTATTTTCCCAAGTCACTTACTAACCCAAAAGTTTTGTGGTTTGGTTGTTTTCCTTTTTAAACATTTTAAATATTTTTTGAGTGGGTGTTCCAGGCACTCTCTCTTCCTCAGGGATGGAAAGAAGTTCTCTCACCTTGCCAACTTTTTCAGCTCATTGTTAATATCATGGTTAAATGGCTGTAAGTACTGAGCTCTGACCAGGAAATCCCGTGCTTTTTCGTATTCTGTCATGCAGAGACAAGCCTGCCATTGGAAGAAGAGAGATGTGTCACAAGATAAATATAGACTCACTGCCATCCTTCAGGACTGAAACATGTGCAGCCACAAACATTTCTGAGACAGATCCAGGTAGCTCAGGAATCCCCCATGAAAAGATCTGTGTGACAGATTTACAGAGAGACACATATTCCAGAAGGTCAGATGCAGACAAACTGCCTTGACTGCTGCAGTAGCTCAGGAGGCCTGGCCCAGAATTTGGTTGTTCTCCTCAGTTCATTTGAGGCTCTCTCCACAGCCACAGTCACACCAGAGTGTTGCTTGAGGTTGCTTTTAGAGGAATTTATTTTCACCCACCTGTCCACATCTGAACAGTGCTTTGGCATTTCTCTGGTCAATCTTCAGGGCCTTCTCCCCATATGCCAAAGCTTGGGCAGGACGTTCCAGTTTCAGGTAAGTGAGTGAGAGATTGAGGAGCACCAGCAACTTGGAAGCATTGATCTGACACTGCTCCTCCTCACTGGAAGGGCTGCGACCAAGGATGGAGAACGCCTGAGCAGACAAGAAAAAAGAACTAGTGCACAACAAATATGTTATGGAGAGTGAGAAATCCATCTCATCAGCCAGCTACACCTACGTTCCTGTTTATCTAAGTCAGTTAAAAATAGTAATAATCAAAATTCTAAGTGTACTTAGGCACTATCAGCATGATTAGCCAGCTCAGCCTACAGGTTTAAGATCCTATAAATGAAAGCAGCAAAATAGAAATACTATACACAGATTTTAAGGCCAAAGACAGAAAAGAAATCCTACAGAAAAGAAGGGCAATTTACATTATTTTTGTAACAAAGAAACACGAAGAAAAAAGCAACCCTAAATGGAGATAAGAAAAAATCTCCCAAAACCTCACTAGTTTTGAAACAAAGGCATATGCCTTCCAGTTTGGGAATAGCCAAGTATTTTCCTGCCTAGAGAGGCTGTGGAATCTCTGTCCTTGGAGATGCTCAAAACCTGAACAGAGTCCTGGGAAGACTCCTGCTGCAGCTGACCTTCCTTCAGCAGGGCCCTGGTTTGGACAACTTCCAGGGGTTGCTACCAGCCTCAAGTACTGCGTGATTCCCATCTGCAAGGCTAAAAGTAGCTTGCCCAGGATGCCAGCAGTATTTCCATTTCCAGATCGTGGGGATTCTAGACTACTTCTCAAAGCACTAACCAGCATGCTGCTGTGATACAAGGCTCCTGGGACAAAATGACCAGAAAGTTCAGCACTCGGCCACACAAACCAATCGGGGCTCTCACAGCTGCAAGATGTACCCTTCTGTCTCGGCTACAGCCCACAGGGAGTAAGCCTGAAAGAAAAGGGTTCTGCCTATTTTGGCTAATGCTTCTCCTCCTTCATTTACCATTGTCACTCACATCAAAGCAGGTGTTTAAGTTCTGTTCTTAAATAACAAACTATGCCTAGAAAACGTAATGAAGTTATTTGATCTCTAAATTGTACTTGTTATGGTAAGCTACAACTTAATCACTGCTTGCACAGTTTTTCACAACAGAAAATACATTTTTTCTGATATCATACCCTTTTGTATCTGTCTTTGGCACTCTCAAAGTGCTGCTTACGGTAGAGGTAGTTGCCAAACTCTCTCTCTGTGTTTGCCACTTTCAACACCTTTTGTAGCGGAAATGCGTCCTGTTGCTCCTGTATAAAGAAATACCTCAACTTCAGCCCAAACAAGAGCAAACAAGCAGAGAGCTCCAACAGGAGAGTCCTGTACAGTCCCCTTCTGTTCGCAGAGGAAGAGCCAGGCTGTGCCCAAGGCCCCTGCAGCATCCAGCCAGGCAAGCACTCTGTGGCATTTCCCTTTGCCAGGCTGAAACACGCCACCGTTGTACTGATAACTCCTGCTGCTGAGTGCTACCAACCAGGTCAGGAAGCTCACCAGGACCAAAGGGACTCCAGGGCAGAAGGAAAAAAAAAAAAGAAAAATTAATTTTTAAATCCTGCCTGACTCTCTGACCTGCTCAGCACAGAGCAGTTTGTACAAATGCTATTGCTAGTACAAAAGGTGAAGCTGATTGAAAGGCTCTGTTGCTCTAATGGCTCAGCATCACCCAGGATGGCTGCCTCAGGCCAGCTCTGGGACCATCCTGACACCCACACAGGACATCAACCCAGCAAAACAAACAAAAACCCCACCAAAAATAAGAAGATAAAAGTCTATAGACAGTTTTTCTCCTGGGTTTCCAAATTTGAACCAGCTCACAGAGAGGTCAGTTAGCCAGAGAGGGTGGGCAACTGGCAAGAAGGGGACTAAGCTCTCCTGCAACAAGAGTTGTTTGCTCGCAGCCTATGCGTGGACAAAGCGGTCTGTGCAGCAGCAGGAGGGAATGCAGAGGCCTCCCCCACCAGCACTGCTGCCTGTGCCCCACTCACTGACCCACAACCACAGCCCAAAGCCCTTTACATGAAAAGGGGGAATTAACAATAACACTAACTCACCAGGGAGGAAAGTGAACAATGAAGGAGCACTTGGGAGAGCAGCCAAGAAGCAAAGACAAAGGCTGGGGGGTGAGGGGGGCAGCGCTTGAACGCTGTGTACTGAACAGGATTTCTTTTTCTTTTTTTTTTTTCCAGACAGCTCATTACTGTTCCTTTAGAGAAATTCCTGGAGGCTTGTGCCCTCTAGTGAAACCATGGGGTTTCTCATAAAGCTAAAAATAAACGGAACTCGTCCCCCTGACTCCAGCCCAAGGGAGCTACAAAGGCAGCACCCAACTTCTCCTCAGCACAGGAGGGCAAAGAGAGCACAAAGCACAGGGGCAGTGTCAGAGGGCACACATTTGTATCAGCAGGGAGCTGGCAGCCCAGGGTCTGGTGAACTGCACCTGTGTTTAAGCTCAACATACGTAACACATGAGCAACAGCAAGAAAGACAACAAAGGCCCGGCCTCCAGATTTAGGTCTCCAACCTTATTTAGGTAACTCACATGAGTCAACTCAAAAAATGTGTCAGATTCTTCCGAGTCTAGGAAGTCCAGCACCTCCACTTCAAACATCACTGTGGCATTCGGAGGGATGAGAGGAGGACAGCCCTGCCGCCCATAGGCATAATCTGGTGTGAAGACAAATCTTGCCACCTCTCCCTTCTTCATCGTCAGCAGGCCAATTTCCAGGCCCAGCAGTGTGATGTCTGTCACAACGAGAAAAAGAAAGTCCTGAGAATCACAGACCTGAAGACCCCCTCAGACTTCAAATGAGCTGTTGGAGTTTTTCTGCAAAAACTAAAAAAAAAACTGCAAAAAAAAAGTTTTTCTGCCAAAGCCTGGAGGAAAAGGGTCAACTACCCCATTATGGCTTATCAAGGCAGTCTGTTCTTGGGACCAAGCACACCGTAAACAGTGACATCTCCTCTCATGTGATTAAAAAACACCGAGACAAGCAGCTGCCTCCGGGCAGGCCGCAAGCACCCCCCACTGTGCCACCAACAGCGCAGGAACCGTTGCTCACTCCCACAGCCAAGAGGGGCAGAGGGTGATCAGTTCCAGATTGACAACCACCTGTGTGAAGCAGAAGGCTTTTGGACTCCATTAACAAGTTTTAAAGGTTTCAACCAATCTAAAAATACTAAAAAGCCCTTAAATTAACATGCATTAGTGGGCTGGCCTGTATAAGCCTCAGTCCCAGGACAAACTTTTTGGATGAAACCTACCTTTTCCAAGTTTCATCAGCCTAGGAGACTTGCTGTAGCAGTTCATGCAGAAGGGCTCATCGCAGTGTTCCAGGTACCCGGAGTATTTCACTGCAGCCCAACACAAGGAGTGGAGAGAAAAGCGAGAGTATGATTTCATATCCAGTAACAGTACCATTGGAAGCACACCAGAACTTGGTTGTGCAACAGCAACATTATCCTTTTATCCTGCTTTTATTCTTTCCTTCTGCTGTAGAACAGCAGAGGCAGCATTCTGCCTTGTCTTTGTACCAAAAATCTGGTTACATTGAAGTAGCCAAGTGGTGTTCACTGTGTTTTAACAGCAACACCAAATAAAACAGCTGCCTCACAGTCTCAATGCCTCTCTAATCAAGAGACGTGATTTAGTGTTTCTAAGAATTGGAATGGAAACTTGAGCCATCAAAATTAAAAGACACCCCAATTATCTGCAGAAATACATCATCAAGCCTTTCCCAACCTAAGTCAGAGCCCTAGAAATTAAAACAAAGGGAAAATGTACACTTCCAAGCTTGCCCACCCGCCAGAAAGATGTATGAGTAACTCCAGTGCTCACTCAGTTAGAAAACCCACTGTAATGGGCTTCCCTGGACATGACATAAGGTCCTTGCAATTCAGGAACCACTTGCAGCTTCAAACTCCATACTCTGAACACAGGTGGGACCTGGAAATCCTGCTTTTCTGAAGGTCAAGATGCCCTTTCATTTAATCTGTCAGCCACAAGAAGTTAAACAGAGTATCCCAAGTGCTAAAACACTGATAAGGGAGAGCAGTCTCTGAACCAGAAATACATGCTACTGTATAATATAAGCACTTTTAAGTTCCTGTTCTGATCTCATGCTGAAGCCCAAAACATTCAGATTTGCCAGACACCAGCATCTCAAAAGCAGAGGTTCAGGGGATCTTTTACAACAGGTTCTGTCCTCTCCATTTCCCCCAGCTCACACTTCAAGTCCAGCCACACAGTCCAAAGCAAGGACCTTGCACAGAGACATCGATGATAAGGGCAACACAAGACCCCGAGTTCACTCTACACATCAAAGGATTTTAGGTTTTCTTAGTCCAGATTAAATTTAACAACTGCCATTTACAACGAAAGCTACTCAGGAGACGGTGAGTGGAGCCTGCAGGCATATCCCAACAAAGAAGGGCATGATGACACTACCAAGTGAACCCAAAGCCCTGGGGAGCAGTGCTGTGAGGTACCTGGCTGTCAGCAGGGCATGGGGCGCACAGGGGCCTAAGCAAGGTGTGAAAGCCAGGCTGGGCCCTGACACCGTGGGGAGGGTACCCAGTGCTCCCACAGGGGGAGCAGAAGACCCTGGGTCTGTCCGGAACCGTAGGCCCCGCAGATCCAGCAGTACCTGCCACAGAGGCGGCCGGGGGCACAGCCTGCCCGCTGCCAGGGCGCAGCTCCTCCTTGCGCACCCCGCCGTCGCCGCTCAGGTCGTGGGCCCGCACTAGCCACGGCCTTTCCTGGGGCCTAGCCCAAGCCTCGCCCACCATGTTCCTAGCCCCGTTCCTGCTGCAGCCGCTCCGCCCCGCGCCCTCTTCACTAATCACCGCCCTGCCCACACTGCGCCTTCAACCAATCACGCTCCGAGGAGCGATCACCGCCCAACACTATACTTAAGAGCCACGCTCCGGCGCCGTGAGGGGGGGAATATGCTTCCGTGCAGCCACCGGCCAATGGGCGCCTTACGGGGCTGCGCAGTGCATCCTGGGGGATGTAGTCCGCGCCGCCCCGCCCCGCCATTCCACCGGGCCTGCGGGGCTGAGTACCCTCCTCCGGGCAGCTCAAGCACTACACCCACAAGCCTGGGCCGGCCCCCCCGAGCCGGGCCTAGGGGGAGGGGGGGGTTGGGCTCATGCGCTTCCGTGGCAGGATGAAAGGCCCCTTCGAGCAACCCTGCTTTACAGCGTCCGCAAAGCCAGCGCCCGCAGCCCGAGACCGGCGGTGGGTGGGCGCAGGGACGGTCCCTCACCCTTTGCCTCCGGCTTCCCCACCCAGCGGCTTCCCCCGGGCCTGTCTGAGGAGCCTTCCTCGGGGCCAGCTCCTCCGGGCAGTGCTGATTGCGAGGCTGCGGGCTGGCCCCACGTCGGGAACCAAGAGTAATTACAGGAGAAACCATGTCGTGTGTGACAAAAGCCTGTGTGTGCCCTGCCCCACGCGGGAGGTGCGATGAGTTTTCTCCAAACAACAAAATACCCACACTGTTCCAAACACCAAAAAAAAAAAAAAAGAGCTTTACTTGATAGGAAAGTATATATATAAGCATAGAATGGTTTAGGTTGGAAGGGACCTTAAAAATTGCCTATTCCAACCCCCCTGCCCCAGATAGAAACACCTCCCACCAGACCAGGTTGCTCCAAGCCCCCTCCAACCTGTCCTTGAACCCCTCCAGGAATGGGGCAGCCACAGCTTCTCTGGGCAACCTGGGCCAGTTTCTCACCACCCTCAGAAAAATTTCTTCCTGAGATCTAATCTCAATCTCCCCTCTTCCAGTTTGAAGCCATTATCCCTCATCCTATGACTAGGATATCCCTTGAAAAACGTCCCTCCCCAGCTTTCCTGTAGGCCCCCTTCAGGTACTGGTAGGATGCTCTAACATCTCCCCAGCACCTTCTCCAGGCTGAACCCCCCCAACTCTCTCAGCCTGTCCTCCCAGTTGAGAGTCTCCAGCCCTGGGGGCATCTCTGTGGCCTCCTCTGAACCTGCTTCAACAGGTCCATGTCCTTCTGCTGTTGGTGGCCCCAGAG
>BJBW01012796.1:0-92471 GCA_004320125.1 Scolopax mira | reverse complement strand
GGGAGGTGTCCCTGCCCAGGGCAGAGGGGTTGGAACTGGATGATTTTAAGGTCCCTTCCAACTCTAATCAGTCTATGATTCTATATGTGGCTCAGTCCTACAGAACTGAATAGAAAATACTTACTTTTATTTTTTTCATAGGTGCATTAAATCCACCATTGGCTGCTGTTTTCCCTCTCTTAGTCTACGTCAGCAGTGGAACACCCAGCTCTAATGGAAGGACACAGCTTCTGTTGTGCGTTAATAGAGACCAACAAGAAATACAACATTCTGTATGTTTTTGCAAGCTTTAAGATGTTGCACTTCTACCTTACTTACTTCAGAAAGGTTTTGAAATTTGATAAGGGACCAAGGAAAATGTGCCTTGACTCTCCTTTTGTTGTTGCTTTTATGCTTTGCATGTCATGAAATTTAATTAAGCATTTGCTAAGAGGAAGTGCTAGGACCACTGCTCCCCTCCTGTCATTTACTTTGGCAGATTTGGCAGCACAACAAAAATATTTATTAGGAAAAAACCCTGATCATATACTTCTGAATCTGATCACAAAGACTGAATCTTTCAACTCACAAAGTCTTTATTGCTACTACTACTTTAGTGGGAGCACATAGGACCCACAAGCTATAAAGATAAGCAGTGAGGAACATGTCATCTTGGGACACTGCACCCAGCAAACACTAGAGTTCTTGCCTGGGCTCAAGGACACACGTACATGAGCTTTTCCTTAGCACATACAGGCATTTCTGGTCTCCTCCTGTCTCCTACTGATATAGCTACCTTCTTATTGGAGGTAGGAGCAGCCTCCTGCAGTGCCCCAGGGTTTACATCCTGCTGAGGCCCTTGCTGCAGAAAACGCACATATTATTCTGCACACATATGCACATATAAAGAAAAAAAAAAAGCAACTCTTGAAAAATCAAATTTACAAGTAAACCTGAATGTGATCTTCTGTCTATACATTATGACACCCTCAATAATTAAATGTCAGGATAGAGAAATTTAGCTTTGGGGTGCCATTTTTGCACTGGATAGACACAGAAGGAGACAAGATTAGGCTATTTTGTAACGTCTTGGCATTTCCAGCTTGACAAAGCTTGACCTCTGCAGCTCGAATAATGTTCTTTTAACACAATTTGCAATGATGTGCGCAAAGGTATGTTGTATGTCTCTACTAGGATGTTACTTTAACTCCTACAAAATCAGGATTCCCCTGTAAGCAGAGACAAAGTGTCTCCTCTCCTGCTTGTGAGCAGACATAAAACGGAGGATGGTATCAAGGCAGTACCTAACTTGAGAACTTTGCATGGACACATTTTGGAGAGGAAAACATCAGAGGAAGATCTCGGAGCTGGAGGGAAAGGGAGTGTTTTGGCCCTTTGGAGTCCCCACCAGCAAGCAAGCTGTGAGGAGCCACCACAAGGATCTGCAAGATGGACCTGCCCTGAGCTGGGAAATACAGAGACAGGAGTTTGAGGGGTGGTAATAAATTGAGATGATGGAAGTTGGCAAAAGATACATTGCTGAGATAACATAAAGGTTGGAGAATATTGTGAAATGTGGCTCTCCCATAGCCCTGAAAGGTTCTTCCCAGACCAGTGCTCCCTTGTGCTCAGTAGAATCTGGCACAAATCAAAACAACTGCTGGTCTCCCTAAAAACAATTAGGGGATATGTAGTAATGAACTCAGAAGAGGCTTAATAATGCTAACAGTGTTATAGATATTTTGATAGATTTTAGAATAGTTGATAGGAATAGGATCTGCTTATCAGTTTTAAGTCTTTAACCCAGTTAAGGGAAGAGAATAAAAAAAAAAATGGCCAGCGTCAGCCGAGGGTCCAATAGCAGCCTGAATCAGGTAACCACAGGATGAAAAATTTAGTGTGAAATTCAGATCTAATGTGTCCAAAAGCAGGATCAGAATTAATTTCCCTTGTTGCATTAGCATAAAGGTAGCAATATGCACTGAACTCATGGTGATGCTGGGATTCCCACCTGCAGATGCAATGAGATCCTGGCTTCATTTTTTACTTTACTGTAAAGCTTTTAGCATTTCTCAACACCTTACAATTTACGTATGCAAAGTATCAGGACTACCCAAGCGATAATTGGTATTTATATGTCATAACTAATGTGTCTATAACACCTTCAGGAGAGGAGTTTTGGCTTGTAAAAGGGGACTGGTCTTTCACATGGGCTGCAGAGTACAACCAGAATCACAGACAGAATGGTGAAACACGAGTGATGAAATTGCCACTCTTCATACAACAGGTAAAAATTTATTTTGGAGGGGTTGGCACCATCTGTATAATGGCACTTGCTACAACTTATCAGCTAAAACAAGGCTGTAAAGGGGGACAGAAGCTGCTACTTTCTCTGTGTGTCATTGCGGGGTGGTGGGAAGTGAAGGGAAATAAAATTGTCCACATTAGTTGATACACAGGCAAAACTGTAATTTTAAAGGGGGGTGATGTTGTTTGCCTTAAAAGCTGTGTAAATCAGCTTGAAACTGAATTAAACAGGTGGCAAACCACCTGTACATAATGATTAACTGTGCTTACACAATAATTTATGTGAAAATGCTGTCAAACCCTGATAACATCACATCTGCTACTACTGTAGCATTGAGCAGTGTATCTGTGTGTATTATTTCTTTGAAAAAATAGTTAGGTATTACTGACCTCTCTTCCCTGAGCTAAAGTGTTTGTACTGGAAAACTTAGTATTCTGCCTATTGGTGTGAGTTTTGAAGTGTCTTGAGTGTCGATATTTGGTCATTTGAGACAAAAATACTGAAATTTTAAGTACTGCAAAGTTCCTTAATTAGTCTGACAAACAATTCTATTTTTAGCATTAAAAATGGTATCGAAACACTGTATTACTTATAGCTATGTAAATTTACTACCCTGCTTGTGTTTAGAGTCATAGTGGAGTTTGGCTTAACTTTTGGAATATTACAAACAAAAGGTGTTGGGTTCTATTTAAATTCAAATTTGTGCATGTCGATTCTTGACAGACACTTTTTAAAACAAGGTACTTCTGAGTCTGTGAATTCACATTATTATAAATAGAACCAAAATCAAACTCTGTGGCACGTGTTCTGGTCCTGCGGAGGCAGTTAACTCTGCACATGAAAGTCCAGTGTTAACACCACATTCATGGAGTTTGGCTGATGTGACCACCATGGC
Source organism: Scolopax mira (assembly GCA_004320125.1). NCBI lineage: Eukaryota > Metazoa > Chordata > Aves > Charadriiformes > Scolopacidae > Scolopax > Scolopax mira. Next base: position 89,289 of record BJBW01012796.1, on the reverse strand, counting down.
CACTCATCCACCCAACTTCTCAAGTGAAAGGCGATGACAGAGCTCCAAAGTTTATACAGGTTTGCAATCGGGAAGCTGAAATTCCAGTCAGGTCATTTTCATACATAGGGCTGAAGATGGCAATGATGTAGGACCTGTTTAGCAAGCGTTTCAGCCAGAGCTCTTGTGAAGAGGGTCTATCTTCCCTCAGTTGGATGTGGCAGTCTCTAGCTTGTTGTCCATTCAGTCACCACCAGTGTCCAGTTGTATCCAACCTCCATCCCAGTGGGAGAATTCAAGTTGGGTGGCACTCCCACATAGTTGCATGGTTGGGAGGTACTACAAGATGCTTGGAAATGGCATATTTCTGATCACTGGGTTAGAAAAAATAATAACTGTACATTTTAATGAACTGTTACTAATGGCCAATATTATCCCATTTACATCATAGCAGCATGTTCGAATCATTGTACAATTTCATAGATGTAAATGACCAGGCAAGGTGTGGAGAACAGTTACTTTAAATTAATATTTGAAGTAACTAATCCAGAAACTTTCAGGTGACTGCCTCTTTAATGAGTTTTTGTAAAGCACCACATCTATATTTTTTTGTTAAATAAATTTTAATCACTGTAATGTTATTTAAAGGGCTAGCAGAAAAATGTATTTCCATTGTAAATTGGTGACTAAACATATTGGTATAGCTAACCAGGGAAATCAAAACAGATAAATTTGTATAACAAAAGAAGACATATTATAAGCCAATGTGTCATTAGGCTTTTTAAATTATTTAACTCTAAGCCTAAAATTACCTTTTTCATATATTTGCATATTCTCAGTCATCTTAACATGAAACTCTTGGAGAATAAAGGTCAAACTGAGATATGCCATTGGAATCCCTTTTATACAACACAAAGAACTTTTTTTTTTGATATTCAGATCCACAGGAGATCTCACCAGTGAACACTGGAACTAACTATGGATCATTTTTTAAATGTATGTATCATGCATTTGTGAATGCCTGACTAATAGCATACCTTTATGTATCTTTGGTTTAATTTGTGTAAATGGCATACAACCTATAGCAGGGAACAGTACAATTGCACTACTCCCTATTAGTTTTGTGCTAATTACATTTTCCCATAGCTAGTCTCCATGGGCAACATAAATCTCCACTGGGATTATCCTGGCTGTTTCAGCCTGTGGAATAGCTTTGACTGGATGCCATGACATTAGAGATGGAACGATGGTGCTCACTCCTGATGTCCCTGTAGCTGCCTGCCCTGAGGGAGCTGGGCTCACTGGCCCATGGGGTTCCTCCCGAGTCCTTGCTCTTGGTTATTCTTCAATAGTTCTTTAAAAGCAGGATTTGCCTCTTTCCTTCCAGACCAAAACTAATTTGTTAGTTAAACTGTAATTCAGAGAATGGTTTTAAAAATCCTTACAATCAGCTTCTTTTCAGTATTGCTACAGTTTTCACAATTACAACAGTGCCAACAATTTGGGGACGATACAAGAGTAGAAGACATTCATCATTTATTCCAAGTTATGTTTAGGGGTTGATTTTTCAGTGCACAAAAGGGAAGGCTGGGCAAGGAATGAGAAATCAGCCCAAACTTCATGTCTTTTAAAATTGCCATAATAATTTAAACGATGCCCTGGGCAGGAGCAGCGTTACCTTTTGCAAATTTAGCTGCAGCCACTCAGGTTTTTTTATCTGAGTGGGCTCTCCTCTGCCCCACGCTTCTGCCAGAGGTTACCCTCGAGCAGCAGGACAACAGGCAGACTGTCTGCCTGCCCCTCACTGCCTCAATTCGTAGCCTCACGAGTTAAGACAAACCCACTGGCGTTGTGGGTTTAGGCCAAAACACCACTGAACTGGGGTGGCTCTTTGCCTTCTAATGTTCCTCTCGCAGGAGCATCAGCCTCTAGCTTGTAGGCTGGCCAGAGGGCTGACAACTAGAGCTCCCAAGTGCTGGCAAAACGTTTGCCAGCTTGTGTAACAGAGACATCCCCTGGAAGTAATTTCATGTGTTTGGGGTATTTAGCCAGCCCAAAGTTAAGTGTCCAGTTTTCTAGCCTTCTTAGGCTCTCTCTGTATAGTGTAATCTTACAATGGATTTATGAAAAAATATTTTTGTAGAGTCAGAGCTCCTTTATTATAAAAATGAATTTTTCCCTATGGGCCAGAACAGATACATGCACCCACTGAAACTTCCAGTACAGCACAGAGTAAAGCCTCCTGATACTCCACAAGCCTACAAATGGAGATAAACGATGAGAGTATCAGTTTCTTTCTATCTGAAGTTCAACCTCAACCCATGAGTTTTCAAAGTCTTCATCAACTATCTTAAATTCACACCCTGAAGGCGAGAATAAAACTATACCATGTACCTATCTCATGTCTTCATTGTTAAAAAATTACAATCTGCAATAGCAGCCATGTTCTTTCCCTCAAAAATGTGAAAAGAGTAATTAAAGCTCTTCTGCCATGCCATAAAAAAGATTTTTATGTCATATTTCTAAGTTAGTCCTGGTCATTAATATTAGAATGCCAACAGACAGATTCTTATCTGCGTGTACCTCTGGAGGCACCTCTCAGAACAGTCTTTGAGCAATGACAATAATACAAAGGAGATTTAATGTTTACAAGAAGGCTGCTGCAAACTCTCTGAGTTATCAAAACAGGGCTAGGAGTCCCCTTGATACCCACATCCATGAAGGAAGGATGAAAATGTGCCCCTGTGTGAGAAGCAATACACTTTTCACTTAGTTGCATGGCTGTCTCTATGCCTGTCCTCTTACCCACAGCTCCCGTTTCTGTGTTGCTGGTTCTCTGCATTCACAGTAGAACAAATAGCATAACAATCAGTTAGGAGAGCTTCAAATACCAATTGCAGTGGCAACGTTTCCAGTACGATTAAAATTCTAGCCTAACTCACATTTGATTTGGGGAGTCACTACTTCTTAACAGGATAAATGGAAGAATCCATTGAAAAAATACATAACATGTATTTTCTGTCTCCAGCTGAGCCTATATAGTCAGTTGGCCTCTGGACCCTTGGATTTTATATCTATCCCATCACTTTCCAAGCTATAATTCACTCCTTGTCTTTCAGCACTATGCTAACATGAACAGGCTTTTTTTTACAATACAAAATCCTCTGACAAATACATTTGATGACTCATAATTGTTCTGCTTTGTTTCCTGCAGGGATGCCAAGAGCATTATGTCCGTTTTACAGGGGTTGACTGAATTTATTCATGCTTATCATTAATATTAAGCGTGTCATTTCATACTTTTTTAAAAAAAAAACACCTCCACTGTGAAGTGGGTTATGGGTTTTTTTCATAAAAATGTAGAACAGATGTAAATCTAAAATATTCCACTCAATCAAGCACTCAGAAAAAGGCTAGAGGAAGAGACCTGCTGTCCTTGATAAAACTTTGGAAGCTATCTTTGGCCCAAAATGATGACTCTGTTCCTTCTCTCTGTGGGTGCCTCCACCTGTTTAGATTTTGGGGTGAAGGCTCCTTGAGGGCATGGATTGCAGGTTGGGTCTCCTCTGAGTTGATTTCTTTCTGTTACACAAACAGTAGAAAAAGTCCTTCTACCTTGGCACTCCATGGCAGTCCCTAATTTATCCACATTGCATGAACTTTGATCTTTCCTGAAAGTTGATGGAAGGCATTAATGTCTTGATGAATGCTTCGAGCACCCAGCAACTATGTCATATTTACGTCATGTTCTCCCATAAAGATCACACTTTTCTCTGGAAGCTGGCATGGCAAAGCATCAATGGGCTGCATTGCAAAAGCACAGCAAAAATGTGTGCTGATATTGAGGCAACTCTTCTTGATCAGAAAATGTTTCCCTTCATTTAAATCTACCCATCTCTAGTATGCTGTCCTTTCTTAAGAAGAAAATATTTTTTATTTCTTCTTTTTTCTGAGTTATTATTGTCCCATTGATGTCAGAAATGGAATGATGATGAATACTGACCAATGTCAGTATTGGTCATTCTGCTTTTTGATAGCGTAGATGTGTCTATTCTTTTAACAAAGACATAACTAGACCACTTGTTTGGGTAATGTCACAGATAACAAACAGTTTTAGGCTGCAGGATTTTGAAGTAACAATAAATAAATATCAAAATGGAAATATTAATTAAATTAATAACCAGAGAAGTTGGAGTTAACAAAGTGAATACTAGTAGCCAGATTTTGTGATCTGGTTCCTAATTATTTTTTCCAGACACCTCCAGCTCCTCCAAGCAGGATATTGTGTAATAATCTCTGCTGGCACTGAGACAAATATTTCTTTTATGAGCTGAGATTCATCTCATCTGACTGTAGATGACCCAGAGGTAGATGTTGAAGTCTAAAGCAGTTATTCCTGGTTTTATCTAAAGATAGTTAAGATCAAGAGGAGCAGTGGCCACAGAAAGAATTTATTTCACACAACTTAGACATTTTTCTTGGGTTGGAGTAAATCCCCACTGGAAGTGCCTTTTACTTCTCCTTGGCAATAAAGACGCATAGGGATGCAAGGGCAGACCTAGAAACCCAGCTTTAGAGATACCAGAGAGGAAAATAAATCCCCAAACTAAACTCCTAAAGATTACAGAGAAATTCTGAGGAATATGAACCAAGTATCCCCTGAAGGATGGAAAGCTGGATGCAAACTGAAAATCAGCCTAAAACACTTTTAGCCATATTCATGATTCTTGGAGGTCTTATGAAGAACTTCTTTGGAAATCTATTAAAACAGAGGTCTAGACTGAAGGCTGGTGTGAACAGCCAGAAATCCCTGACAACTAGGAGAATTACTCTGCCTTTCACTGGATGTTTACTAGTAATTGCTTATTTTAAATTCGAGTGATTTCTTGATAACACATTTTCATTTTTTCTGCAATGACCTCTTTAGCTAATGACTTAGATCAGACATTTGTTTGCATTTTCTGCACTCATTGTTTTTCATAGTCGGTGACAAAGTTCCTGCTGTCAGGAGATGAGTTCCCTATGTGCATGTCCTTAATAAAGAGAGATCTAACAACAGATGTAGCTTTGTTCAGATATTTCCAATTCTGCCCTTAGAGTGCAGCCACTCAATATTTAAAAGTAGACAATGAATGAGGCTAAGATATAGCAGCAGTTGGTTTTGGGTTCTTCTTATATAAAAATTTCAGGACCAACGGTCTCTTTGAACCAAAGACATTACTCCTGTTATTGGAGTCTGCCTGTGAGCACTGGATTTATGAAATCAGCAAGGAACTCTGAAAACTGTTGCAATACAGTGATTAGGACAAACATGGTGTCCTTGGATCTCAGTGTGCTTTATATTTTGATCAAGTTCTGCACTTTAAAAAATTTTTTTTTTTAAACTTAGCTTTTTGTATGGAATAGGTCTTGGTGTTGCATGGTCAAGCTGACAGACTGGAAAGCAACACTCAGTTACTCTACATTTTGAGTCTATTATTTCTAATTTCTGTCCCACTGGCCAAGGCTACACTAAGGACCAAGAAGATGCTCCTGAGGTTCTTTTTATTATTACTCTGTACTTCATTTGCAGTAAATGGCTATGTGCATATTGAATATCTCGGCTTTAGGCTCCCTTCAGTCACTCAAAGAAGCAGTTGCACCACACTCCTTTACCACAAATATTAGACTTCAACTAATGCCACTTGAATCTACCATTATCACCACAAAGAGATACCGAAAAAGGAGATGTTTGGCATAGACATTACACTTCTGTTATAATTCACTTCCTTTGCACCCTCAAAACAACACTATGTGCTACATGGCCTTTTAAGAAGAAGTTCATTATTTTGTATGCAAAGACTGACACTTTTGCAACCACATTTTTGTACTGAGCTGGAGCACCTCATTTGGTGCTCACATCCACCAGGAGCTGTCTCATATCTGAGCCAGCAATGTGCCCTTGTGGCCAAGAAGGCCAATGGCATCTTGGGGTGCATCAAGAAGAACATGGCCAGCAGGTCAAGGGAGGTCATCCTGCCCCTCTGCTCTGCCCTGGTGAGGACCCATCTGGAGCACTGTGTCCAGTTCTGGGCTCCCCAATTCAAGAAGGACAGGGAACTGCTGGAGAGGNNCCTGGAGCATCTCTCCTACAAGGAAAGGCTGAGGGACTTAAGTCATTTTAGTCTCGAGAAGAGAAGACAGAGGGGGGATCTGATGAATGCTTACAAATACTTAAAGGGAGAGTGTCAGGGGGATGGGGCCGGTCCTTTCTCAGTGGTGCCCAGTGACAGGACAAGAGGAAATGGGCACAAACTTGAGTATAAGAAGTTCCACCTAAATATGAGGAGGAACTTCTTTCCTGTGAGAGTGGAAGAGCCCTGGAACAGGCTGCCCAGAGGGTGGCAGTCTCCTTCTCTGTAGACATTCAAAACCTTCCTGGACAAGTTCCTGAGCAACGTGCTCTATGTAGACCCACTCCGATGGGTGGGTTGGACTAGATGATCTCCAGAGGTCCCTTCCAACCCCATATGATTCTATGATTCTATGATTTCTGCTTTCCTCCTTTTATCACTGATATGAGAATAAATTAGCATCATGTTTTGCTCACCTGGAGCATCAGGGAAGGTTTGGGGTATCAGGGAAGGTCTGCCCTACACAAGGACGTGTGGTGCACCAGCCAGGCTACCCCGACACGAGGAGCAGGGCAGGCTGTTGGCGGAGAACTGTGTTTAGAGTTAGTGGGTCCTGCTGCAGGGCAGGCTTTGGTAAATCAGGTGATTAAGTGCAGACATCTCAAGGAGTTTCTTGTTGCATTGAGAGTTACTCTGTCACCTACTTTTCTTCTGCCGGAGACAAAAGAACCCAAGTTGGACAATGCTGTTGAGCAAGGCATCAAAGATGTATGTCATCCTTGCTGCCATGCCTCCATTCCTCCAGCAGCAACAGTGCGGTTCCTCTGTAGGTCTCCCTATTTTCCAGACCTCTCTCCCTCCCTGGCCAGGAGCAGTCTGGCTCCCAGCCCCCAGGACGTAGGCTTTGCCCGTGCCAGTGAAATGCTCTGAGCTGGTCCTTTTGGGAGGGAGTATCTCCACCCAGTGTTCCCCTGCGCCGTGTATGTGGCACAGATCTGCCTGGAATGAGCTTTACTGTGCAATGCACAGACGTGCCCTCAAAGACACAAAGAGTTAACACAGTGTAATTTTCCTAATAAAACTAAAGGCAGTGCATCATTTTTTTATAAGCTATGGCAGGCTGTGTGACACCATGTAATTTTTGAGGAATTTTATACTTTGCAAGGAAAACAACAATACCCTATGTCTTTTTAAGACTGTTTTTTTTGCTGCCAAAAACATCCATTTGCTTTGTACTGATTGCAGTAGTAAATATTGCGGTGAAGACATTTAATGATGGCTACAAAGATTCTTTTCTTTTACCTTTTTAAGGGACATTTCAGAAGTTTACCGAGCATATTCATCTGCATCTCAAGTAAATGAAAAATACTATGCACTGTATATTTGCTGAAATAGTCCTTGCAGGAATAAATGCAACAGAAAAAAAAAAACAAAACAGTAGGCAGCATCAACTCATGCAAAGTATTTCAAACCCTCCTATGGCCTATTTGGTAAATAAGTATCTCTGTGTGGCACAGGCAGTTAAAGGTAGGAGCTACCAGCATATCTCTTAGGGCCATTGTGCTACCAAGAAGAGACACTATTAGCAACTCAGGGCCCCAGCTCTCCCCTGCTGCCTGGCTACAGGTGTGAAGAACCATGAAAAGCATCCCCGAGGCTGATACAGGAGAGACACCCACCTTGCAGACACTCAGGAAGCAATCCCAAAGAGTATCTTATCTCTGATTGGAAGTATGATTCCCCTTAGGCACTCTAGCTAGGATAATGTCCCTAGGCATCAGCCCTTGCACATGGTCATGTGTAAAATTCATCCCAGTATGATTTAAAAAAAATAAAAATCAGGACCAAAATGCATGGTGATCATTGAAAACCAGCTCCTCTTGGGATTAAGTCTTGCAAATGTGACAGAACTCTGTCCCTGCTGCTTAGGTCAGGAAAGTTGAAATGAATGACCTTTTTAGTAAGTCAGTTTTCCTCATTTGGTTTAAATAAGAAAACTCTGGTCCCAGCTGTAGGGTCCCCCTTTAGCAGCGACAGGAGTGGAAATAATCCAGGGTGTTGATTTATGTGGGAGGAGGAGCTGACCCTTAGTCTGAGCTCAGAATGGGCCATTGCCCTGTGCTCTGCTCTGCCGAGTTTGGAGGCACAAGTTCGTGGCTGTTGTGCTGGCTGATCCCAGGAAGCTGAAGTGCTCTGGGAATTTCAGACCTCACTTCCCATCAGGAATCACGGATGCCCACTGGCATTGCCAGCCTTAGCTCCCTGCCTAACGCAAGACCTCACAAACTTTGGGAGCGGCAGTCATTCAGGGGGCTGGAGATTGGTGTCCACCACCAGCAGAGCGCAGGCAGCGTGTGAAACAGCCTGCAGCTGGCCATCAGTCTCCACAGCTGGCACAGACCCTGACCCTGGGGGCTACAGCCGGATAATTGCTTTAGACCAAATGCTGAGGTTTATCCTCCAGTCACGGCTCTGCCACAAACTAGGAATGACTTCCTTACAGACTTCCCCCATGGTCACCTCCCCTTTGAAGGTCCACCACAGTCTACTGTGCTGTAGTCCTCATATAACCTTTAGGAAGGGGAGAACATCTTACTCTTTTTTCTTTTTTTTTTTTTTTTTTTCAGCCCAACAGCTCATCAGCTACTCTGAATTATTCTTCTATCAAATTTATTTATATTCACTCTTACCCTCTCAGAAGCATAAACCTATTTCCTGGCTCTGTGTAACTGATTTAAATGCTTGCCTTTCTGAAGCACTGTACAATTTAATGGAATCTTTGATTACTGTATGTGCTAGTTATTGTTACTGCTACATTGTATTTAACTGCATTTTTAAACTATTTTCTTATTGATGTGTATTTCAAGCCATTCTTTCATAGCTATAAAGGACATAGCCAATTGTAATAGAAGCAATGCAAGATGCATTTCATCTTTCTGAAAAACAAGATAAGAAAGCACCTTTTAATATATACTTAGATTTTTAAATGATAGAATATAAGAATTGGAGTCTTGTGAACCCAAAGATTACTAACAGAAAGACTACTTAGTCTTTAATGCCATATTTTTTAAGACGATGTTGAAGGGGCAATATCTAATAGGCATAGCCAGTGCCAGACACTTGGGAACAATGCGTAAGAGTATACAAAAGTGTTTTGATGGTTAAACAGAGATATATTCTGCATTGTGATTATAATAAACTCCTGATGTTGCACAAAGAGTAGAACTACCTACATCAATTCCTCCACAGGAGCATGAGATGTGAGAAATTATTATAAGAGAAAACAACTTCATTCATTCGTCCTGGAAACAGCATTAATGGAGACAGCCCTTAGGGGCTATACGCACGACAAGGAGTGTGGTGCCAAGAAGAGTGGCTAAGTGGAGTGGAACAGTTGGTGCAGACCTGAAGATCTCATTATACATGTTTCAGTGTATAATTTATTCACCTCTGGGGTGGTATTTATATACCAGGGCTTCATGTGAGTGGTGGCCTTGCATTCCTGGGGAGCTGGAGCTCAAACCTGGCCTTACATGTAAAAAGACTTTACTTAAGTGGATAAATGGCATCTTACATATTTTTTTTTTCTTCTGTTTTCTTTGAGTATGAGTTTAAGTGCATATTAAGGCAGATGCAGCTAGGACAGAGAGCATATGGCCAATGGGAATGACGGTCTCCCATTACTCTTTGCATGCTACTTCAATGGGTAATTCCCATAGGCTCATAACAAACGTTGGCTGTTGTGAAGTGTAGTTCACAACATCCATACAAGAAGTTCTATGCTCAGCACTACATGCTCAACTGCTACTAGTTGCAGGAGTCAGTAGGACTCATTCAAGAGTTCTATAATGTTGGTTGATGGATGAATGAGTTTATATTGGCAGATCCTGTGAAGATAGGAGTTACAACAGTGTTGAAGTGTAGCATGCAAGTGCTTTAAGTAGTTGTAAAGTCTTAAAGCAGCTTTTAAAATAATCTTAGAATCTCCCACTACTATGGGAAAGGAGTTTTTCTAGAAATTATGGGAAAGATTAGGAATTGTGCTAGAATTCAACATTTTTCTGTCATGGATGGGGGCTTTGAGGTAGAAAGTAGTTAATGAGTAGTCTGATGTCAAACAGCAGCTGAGGGGACTGGTCATGAAACCCACTATCCTAATGCCAGTTTTGTCTTCCTGAGCAGCCTGCTGGAGCTGACCCTGCTTTGATCAGGAGGTTGGACTAGATGATCTCCAGAGACTTCTTCTAACCTCAACTACATGGCAATTCTGTCACAGTTCCACCATTTTTCTCTGATCTGTGTTTCATCCATGGGCTCTATTATCCTGGAAGCAAATGTGATAAAGATCTAACTATCCTTTATTTGGGGGTTTTAAAAGCTAAAAATACCATATATCACTCCCCAGCAGTGTGCTGAAGCTATAGACTTAGGCTCTTGGAAATCACACGCTTAAAAGTATCAAAGAATTCATCTTCATCTGATTCTTACAGAGATTAAATTCACCACCTAATAGGAAATACATGTGTTTATGCATGCAAAGTGTCACCCTTACATGCTACAAGGTCAAGAAAACTTGTCAAGGAAACGTTTCTATCTGCAAAGATCTGAGTTTAGAGACCTGCTCTATCTAACACAGATAGGGAAACTAGATGATAAGCCAAGATGGACAAGGGAGATTTACTGATATATGTCACTACCCTGAACTCAGGTGTCATGTGGTTAAGCCAAGAGGAACTGAGAAAGCCTTATGATCACTAAAGGATATCCATGAGCTTGAGACTGTAGCATATGTTCAATTACCTACTTGGTTTCTCCAAAGATGATATTTATTTTAAACAGTCTTTTTCTTTTGATTTAGGAAGTAATCTATTTGAATTGTCTATAAGAACCAAGGGCTGCAAAAGCATTTTTTTTCTATATTTTGTGATCTGATTTAAATCTATTATGACTTATTAATACTGGGTTACACCCTATATGCCATTCGCAATTGGTGTAATCTAATGATGCAACTTCTCTGAAATTTCAAAAACTTGTGAGATATTAGTTATATGATGTGGCAGTCCATGCTCTGGATAGGCTTAGTCTCTGGTTTCTATTCTGGTATCATCATTTTTTATTATTGTCATTATTTAAATTATTATTATCATAATTAACAACTATACCTATTTAGAAGAAAAATGAGTTCTTTCCACGAGTGTAGAGAAACTAAACAAATCAGAAATGCAGCAGAAACATATGACAATGGTGTATTCATGTTCCTTCTATTTATTTGAAAGAATGCACTTTTTGTTCTGATAGTGAGGTTGTAAGTATTATAATTAAATGTTGTATTAACATGGGCCTAGCCCACTATGGTAAACACTACCTTAGTAGGAGGTTTTTGCAGGGTTAATCAGTTCCATGGTATTCCCTCTACCTCTATTTATTCTTTTCATACCAACCCTACCTGTTTAACATTCTTTCCATTACTTCTATTCTTACAACTTTACAGTTATTGTATGCTTTCTCTTATTAATCTATTTTAGAATATCAAGAGAAAGTATTATTTTCTGATTGCAGCATCTAATTCTGTCTCAATTACAGGTTTCTTTTATTGACACCAGTCCTCTGCCATGTTTTGCAAAAATACATAGTTCAGCTAATTCTTACTGCATCTTACTGTTCATAATCAAGGATAAAAAGAAGACATACCTAATGCCCCTCTGCTCCTTTTTCCTGTAGCACTGCATAATAAAAAACACCTGGAGACGGAGCATCTGGATCTCTCATATATTTAAAGTGTTTCTTCTAATCTTTTTGAAATCAACAAAATATTTCTTTTTTTTTTTTGGGTTACAGAACTTTGAGAGAAAGGAAATGGATTTATTCACCTAAATAATAAGAAAGCATCTAATAGAGCAATATAGAAAGTGCACCTATGGTATTTCCAAGGGGGTGACTGGATCCAGCTCTATGTGGTGAAGATCCAAATGGCCCTCGAGAAGGTCAAATTGAGAGCTGAGCTGCACAATTCAAGATCCACTTCTTCTCCCATAAAGAAACACTACGGAAATTCAAGACTAAATGAAATCTATTGTTCTAGTGACACAATCAAATGGGCTTTGAAAGTTCATGCTCTGGGACTTATCAGGAGGTGACAATCACTAGACAAGCTAAAAACTGTTTATTGCAACAGCGAGGCTCTCAAAGTGAATTTCACTCTTAGGAGGTTGTTGCCAGAATAAATTCAGATGCCATAATCCATAAGATTTTAAGGCACAAATTTTAATGCATCTAGAAAACAAAGACCCGGAACTCTGGAAACAGAAAGCACAGAGTGAAAGGCACATCAATTCAGATTAGGGAGCTGAATTCAGGGCTTGACTTTAAAAATTCTGAAAAACTCACTGGTGGCTATTATGGGCACCAAAATACATTTTCCTGCATTCTCTAAAGCAGGATGTCGCTCCACAAAGTAGCCAAGATGTCAGATCTTGTATCTAAGAAGTTATAAATTGAATATTGAGTAATATAATATTTCCTTATTTTTTGTCTTCAAGAAGAAATTATTTGCCTTCTTACCAAAATTTTAGAAATGCTCTAAGTTCTAAAACACAGTATTGAACCTCACTGTGCTGTGTTTAAATGTCTCGTATTTGCTGTCTCACTAATTAATATCATATAGGATATTTGGGTCACTCTTCCACTTAGCATATAACACCTGTTATTGTTAACAGGAGTCACAGTTATTTATTAAAGAAGAGCAGATCTCTATTCAAGCTGTGGTTTGTAGTGGGTTAAAAAAATGTAGTACAATCTCAACCTTAAATTTCACAGATGATATGCTGGCACTGTTGAAGTCAATTAAAATTTTTCCATTGATTTCCAATAGTGAGAGTGTTCCACAATACAGGTTTGTACTGTAAAAGAAATCAATACTATTTTAAGAGTTTTACTGGCTGAATTCTGTTTATTTTCAATTCCCTTGGTTCCTTCATGTAGACCAAGAGAAATTCATTCAGAGGACTTTGTGGACTGATAGTTTATGAGTATGATTTAGACATGAGGCAACAGCATATGGCATTGCTTTCAGTTTTCAAACTTTCTTTTTATTGCTGAGGTGGCTTTTAGCATAGCAAAATGACAAATTCACATTAACTCCCACACAAATCCAAGACTATCAGAGAAGCTAAACCAAACTTCCTAAATATTTTGTTGGTGTGATCTGGTTCTGTGTGAACACACAACATAAAGCTATACTTTACATATATATGCACTCTCCATTATTAGAAAATAAGCAAAAATGGATGATTTTGAAAGAACTGCTCAAGAAACCATAGCACAGAAAATCAGTTTGCAGGCTGAGACCCTGCCTGCCCAGTCTTTGCATAGAATCACTTTCCTCGACAAAGTTAATAATCCCTGAAAATATTAGTTTAACCAATACAGTGACATCAGGTAGCTGTATGTATATTTCAGTACGTTGCTATGAAATCAAACACCTATTTTTATTTTACAGTACGCTAATTTTCAGATTTGCAACAAGCTTTAAAAAAAGCGTAACAATTTTATGCCTATTTTCAGTTGAAGGAGATTATTTAGTTCACATTGTCATTGCAGCGAGCAGGTTGCTTAAGTTACTACATAGCATTTGACAATCAAAGATTGCTTCAGCTTCTGTGTATATACACAGGTGGGGTAAGGGTTTAGAAAATGAAAAGGAGATATTTTAAAAAGAAATTAAAGATTTTTCTTGTATAGCTTGGTAGAAGGACAGCCTGGCTGTTTGCATGTTTTGTAAAGTAGGAAGAAATGCATTTATCAGTATAAAATGCAGTGCAATATACTTTTACATAATGATATGCAGAGCAGGCATGCGTGTATTGTATTTTAGACAATGTTGTTCTTGCAGAATTTATCCAGACAGTATACACAATTTTCCTCAGGGAGGGAATGTATCCAACATATTCACAACACCCTTACACTCCAAATATTTGGACCGCTCTGAGATGTTTAAGGGATTTACCTCATGAGACAGATCACACGCCCTTGATTCTCTGAGAAAATTAGGTGGTACCTTAATTAATGCTGAATTGCTGTGGAATTCCGTGTGAGTACGTACGGCATTCGCACGGATGAGTTAATTATCATCCGTGTTATTATACCAAGTGAATTAATAATGCTGGCACACTTAAAAATGAAGCGTTACCCACAACTGTGGTAGGACACGTAAGGTTAAATATTATGTGAGGAAAGGCGTTATGTGCTCAGCGGGAAGGAGCAAAACTCAGTCTCTGCAGCTCCACGCTGGTGAGCAGGGTGTCTGCTACCATCGTATCCGAACAAGTCAAACACACCTTTTCCTGCAGGAACAAGCCTTCAGCAAGACACCAGCCACAGTTTAACTCTCCAGGGGGTGAAAACACACCCCGTAGAGAAAGCGGCATTTCGCAACAGCGCTCTGAAGGTCTCCTCCTCCTCCAGGCAGAATTTTTCTGGGTATTTATAGAGTTAAACCTGGCAGGATGCCGGAGACACCCCAAGAACACCTGAATCTCCTACTGCATGCTACCCCATGTCATGCCGTCGCTTACTGGAGCAAGGTGGGCTCTAGCTGGGAATGAAACTGGGAAACACAACAACCTGACTCTGCCTAATAAATGACTGCTTCTGAAGATAACCTGCCTTGGACTCAGCATGAAATTTTTGTTTAGATGTAATATATCGCGACAATTCATATCGATTATACATTTATAAGATGCAAAACCATAAATGGATTTAATCAGACGTAATTATTTTTATGCCCACCGCTCAGAAATACGCGGAAATGAATTTATGGCGATTTGGCAGCCAGCGGGAACTGTGTTTATAAATGTTGGAACAGCTGCTGGCAAATCTAAGTGCTAAAGCAAGGAAAACAGCTTTCAGCTTCTGTTCGTCAGGTTGGCAATAAAGGAATCCTCATTCCCTGGGAGCGTGAGGCTCCGACCCACGTACGCTCCCAGCAGCTTGACCAAAATCCCTCAATTCACTCCCCACTCACAGGCACGGCAAAAAGAGAGAGGAAGTTGCTCTCCAAACTTTAGCGAGCTCTTGCCTGTGGTTGCAAACACGTAGTTCTCTGGAGGATTAATACAGGTGGATGGAGACAATGAAGGCTTTACTGCACTTCTTCCCTGCCTTAACCCTTATCTCCAGCCAGGGGTCCTGTCGCGCGTGTGCCCACCTGGAATGCGTGGATGGCGTGCTGGCAGGCTTCGTTAATCAAGGACATACTCAAAGCTCTGCCTGTGCTTAATTCACCTGTTCTCCAGGGTGAGCACGCGGCGTCGCTTTCCCAATTTGAGTTTTAGGGGTTGAGTTTAGGAGTTTCAGCATTCACACTGCCTTTGATAGTTCAGCGTGCAGTACTCCCGCCAAGTTCTCGTAGCTGGGCTTCTGTTTGAAAATCTCAGCTGACTTTTAAGTAACTTGTGAATTTTTATGTTACACTGATGAATTATTTTGTGTAACGTCTTTATTAGATTACTCCACTTCACTTTGGAACATTCTTGATAGATAGGCTAAAAATACCTAACTTGCTCTAAAGAAATTCCCCGTCAAGTTCTAGATTTAAATGTAATGATTTTTATTTGAAAATAAGTGAACAACAGAAATCAAAATGGTCAGTAAAATCAATAGAACAATTCAGACTGGTGCCAGGAAACTAACCTATTTATGAACTGGAAGAAATACCCTGTATGGAACAGCAGTGATCTCTGACCTGACTACACTTATGATATTCAAAGTTATCATTTTTAAACAACCAGCAAGGGTAAAACTCATCATTACTGAGTAAGCACACTTTTAACTCAGAGTGTGTTACAACTTTTAGACATAATTTACAATTTTGAAGATGTAACTAAGAGCTGACTGTGTACATCACAGGCTTAATCCTAGTATCTGACTTTATCAAATGATGGGGTTCTCTTTCATTCCTGTACTCTATGTTATTGTGGAAATCAGTAGCATTTCCAATAAATTATAGATTGACCAGGACTAAAGACTCTTCAAAAACCATGCTCAGTCATCTCCTACTCAACCCTTTTAAGCTTCTATTAGGCTCCTTTGAAAACCATGGAGTGCCCTCTGTTGATCAAAACGTATTCCTTTAAATTCTTAAAGCCCTCACACAGCAAATAATACTTTCATATTTTCCAATGCCTAAAAAAATTGCTAATTTTGCAAAAATGAAGGCATTCATTTAAGACTGGTGTTAGAATACAAAAGTATAAAAGAACCCAACACCCACAACATACTGCATTACTCAATATTTACACAGAATGCTAATGATTGAAAAGATACATACCTGGCATTGCTAGTTGAAAGCAATTTCTTTCCCTGCATGTGCATGGGTACCCACACGTCTGTTCATTGGCGCCTACAGTCCCAGACATAGCTGTACACATTTCTGTTCATGTAATGAAAAATGGTATTTCTAAAAACTTGATGCAAACAACACGACTAGATGCCACAAAATGCAGCAAGCAAGAAAAACTGTGTAGGAAATGGTGATAACTTAATCCTACCATGTTCTCCCCAAAAGCAAAACAGCTGAGTGCAGCTTTTAGCGCCCAGGTTGTCTCTGCGTGACACAGAAAAATTGATAGCCTGGCTTTCTGGTGACACTTTGAAACTAAGTTCCAGTAAGCCTTGATAAAACAGTAAATTTTATTGCAATTTTTGAGCAGGAATTCATAGGAGGATGAGACTAGTGTGTTTTTTTTTTTACCATCTTTTTTCCTTTCTCATCTGTTTGTTGTTGGAGTGAAAGCATTGCTATACTTAAGACTGTTTTCATATGCTAATTGATTGAGGGTGTCAACACTGAAAGTGATTGATTTGCATTAAAAAATCTTATACAATAATGCATCCTCATATATATTTTATTGAAATGCTGAGAACAGATTCACACTTCATGGTGAATGTTGAGATAAATAATAGCGTGTACTTAATATGTTAGTTAATTAAATAGTTCAATTTATCTCATGTCTGTATCATTGTACAGATAATGATTCATTTGTAGAAGTAATTGTTCTGTGCTATTTTGTAATAAAGAAGAACAATTTCCATTCTTTTGTAGCCACTTGAAGATGTAGTAAAAAAAGGAAGAGTTGTGTAGTTTAGTTTCTTTTATTGCATTAGGACTTCTGCACCAAGTGTTGAAGAAACAGGGTCTAATGCTGAATGTCTGTGTATTCAGAAATATGGCATTAAATATAAAAGCATACAGATAATTCACCTTCTGAATCAGGATAATTGGCTAATAAATACAGTAAATTAATATTCATTTCCTAATATAACACATATAGACTTAAGCTAGAATTCTGGAAACTAAAGAGGAAAAATACAGAAACTATGTTCTTCTCACTTCTTGCTTACATTGTATTCATTCTGCAACTGTTATTTATTTTTTCTAATGCTATCATTAAAACATATATTCGTAAAACTGAGTTTTTATTACATTTAGAATGTTTTCTATTAAATTAATAGAAAAAATTTTAAAGTGCATTCATCAACACTGTTCTTGCATATGAACTTTTTTTTGGTCAGGTCCATAAATTAAACCTGTTTCAGTTGTGAAATAATATATTTCAAATACATTTTTGTGGAGGAAAAAGAAAAAAAAAGACAAAACAAATGTCAAAAGTAAAACACCAGAAATTAACAATATAGGTTAGCATTCATAATAATTGTCATTTATTTTCCTTGAAATCTTAATGATTTTACAGTTTCATACACTTTTTTGGTAACTACTGAAAAGTAATTTTTTTAAAAAATATGTATAGCATGTAAGAAAAAAAAAAAAAAAGAAAAAAAGAAAAAAGAGTAACTAGGTTAATATTCCCTGCATTTTTTTAAAGGAAAGTCTCACATTCATGAAAAAGAAGATAATATTGCACTGCCAAACTGAACATCAAAAAAAATGTTTTGGAGAATGTACATTTAAAATAAGGTTCCTTTGCCTTACCAGAATAGTTTTTACAAATTCCCTTAAAAATAATTGAATTAATAAGTGGAAATCACTTCCAGTATAGAAGACTCTAATATGCAGAATATTCCCATGACAACACAAAATATTTGTTGTGTTCCGGTGCTTTCTACCTGTCCCAGCAGCCACGAGAGGGCACTCTGCTTTTGTTTGTAACTCGCTTCAACCACTAAATGTAGTTTATGGATAACGCAGTTTTACAAGCAATGATGTTCATTTTTTTTCCCTTTTCTTCCCATTTCAAATATTGTGTATTTTATCACCGTATATAGCGAACTGATAAAGTTACAGGCTTAAAAAATCCTTGATGAATCACTACACTTCTACAGCTTGGCTTATTCAGTTGGTGTATCCCTGTTGAGATGGCACTACTGGAGCTCTCACACATTTTGTTGTGTTGAGTATGGAGGATACACCCAAACCCACCATTGACAAGACCTGCTTTGGAGAGATTGAACCTTGGGCAGCGTTAAGCAGAAGCAAGACCCTCTCTCCCAAGTCACATCGGCAGCAGGTGCAGACTTTCTGTAGTAGATGAGCAGGACTACGCTGAAGCAGGATGGTGTGGGTGTAAACACAACTCCATAAAATCTCATTTTTCCGGCCGGGCTATGCCTTGAATGCGAAGTATTATAGAGCCAACAACTAATTGTAGGTTGCATTCCTTGTATCTGCCCCTAAAATATCTATTCTATTAGTCATTTTAAACACAATACATAGTGCCTCAAATGTGACATTTTTTTTCAATATGTATTTTCTACTGTAATATACAATATTTTCTGCTGTACTTAATAAGTGAGGAACATTAACAAAAGTTAGCAGCTATATCTTCAAGCTGGACACAGAAGACTGTCTTGTTTTTTTGGTAACCTAGAATATATATAGCTTTACACTATGAAAGACTAATCTAACTAGATTTCCAAGTAAGCTTTCCAAGAAGAAAGCTGTCCAGGCAATGCACAGGGCACACCTTTTTGCACCCATGCACTGCTCCTCGTTGGAAGCACAAGCTGCATTTCCCTGAGACCTGCATCACACCGAGGGGAGGGATACTCCTGTCTTTCACCTTTTCAGCCTTTTGACAGGTTTTCTCCATCTGTAAGGCCTTTCTTCACACTTTATCCTTAACAAAATCACAAATAAGCTTCATCCCTTTAGCTGGGCCTTTAACAGACCCATACTGGGTCCTAGTATACAGTGTCACACAGAAAGATGGGTAAAATTCACTCTATATTGGTGTTTTATCTATGGCATATTTCAGATGTTAACCATCAAACTTCAGTTCAGACACTCAAGAAAAGGGATAAAACTTCCCCCATGGGAACCTCTCTTTTGGAAGCCTTCACAGACATTTTGCAGTCCATATTGATGGAAAAGCTCAGACACTGCATTTTTTATCCTCAATTTGCTTAAAATTTCGGTCTCAAGTTATATGCCTAAACTGCATACAAAAAAAAATCTACCAGAAACTGCTAGAACAGCACCCTGTGAAGATCTGGAGATGTAGGAAAGGGTTTTCTAAAACAAAGACAAGCAACCAAAAAACATGAATTTTATAACATAACTGGTGTTTTCCGCTTGGCAACACTCCTGGTGTGATGCTAGACCCATCTTGGAGATTCTATTACCACTGCATGTTTTTTGTATAATTTTTTATTCTTTGATAGCAAAATTATCAGGAAAGGGCAGGCTCTCAGCAAGAACTGCAGCATTGGTGGCAACTGCTGGAAATAAGCTGAATTAGATGGACTAATCCATTACTCTGGCAGATAAATCTTTTCTCTTGCTTAAAACTAGAAAACACAAAGTTGAAAATCGCTCCTGGTTCTAAGTAATGAAAACACAATATATTCTCTTCATGCGGAATCCATCAAAAGGTAAAAGTATATTAAGTCTCAAGTCAAATGACTTCCCAATTAGCCAGTCATGTTTGTATCCATGACAAATGCAAATTACAGATGAGTGATGAGATCTTGTATGTGTTACTGTTTTGCAGTCTCGGACTTTTTAGCTAGAATGGTAGTAATGAATAACGCTTCTGAGTGCTCGTGCTGTGAAATTGCTTGCTGTTGTGAATACATCTCTTTGCTACCTGCAGGTGCAGCAGTGAAAGTACAAGCACTGTTAATCACCCCTAAAGCTGTGAAAGAAGGGAAGATCCTTCCTGGATCTTTCGTGTAAACCCAGTCAATCCAGACATTATATTATGTTCAAGAACTCAACAGTGCACCTGATTAGAGCCTGGATGTGTCAGGTGCTCTGCTCTAATCCCTCACTCCCCTCCTGCCACTTAGAAAGGTCTTTACTTAACACTGGAAAGAGTTCTGGCTGGTTTTAGAGTGAGCAGGCAGAGATGTTATCACGTAGCTGGCTGCAAAGGGACTAGCCCTGCAAGTTCTAGCTAGTCCTTTCCAGCAGGCAGGTGGTGGTGGTGGCCACTACATGGCTCAGCAGTAGTTTCTCTCCTCAAGGGTATGGAAATGGCAGCCTTGAAACGTAGATTTTCCTCCAATCTCCACACATGACTTATCAGGGGGAGAATTTTGCTTTACATCTTGTATCCTTTTGGTGCTTTGGTCTCACCATAACACTTGTCCAGAGGTTCAGCTAAAGCCGGCAGTTTACACTCCATAACACATATTCGTGTTCTGGTTATTTTGTATAAATACTTTTTGTCTTTAATCTCTTTAGTTGGTGATCTCTCTCTGATTCTCCAGCTAATTTCACACCATTGTTTGACCTACACCCTCTTATCTTGTTTTGTAAAGGGACAATAAAGATTAGAAAAACATCTACTATTGGAAACCTCAATATTTCAATCTGTATTTTCCAGTTTTGCAACGAAGAGCTGTGTAACTTTTGAACAACACAGTAGACTGACTTTTTTTTGTTATATGGCAAAAATTTTCATCTAGATTACTGCTCGCAACTGTATATGGGAAATGACAGGTTTCTTCACTCCAGATTTTGGGGAAGAGCAGGAAATCTTCATGTAACAAGGCTTTGTTGCTTTGTTTGTTAAAGGGAGAGAGAGTTAATTGGAAAAAACAGGGAAGTTGGTAAAACACAAAGAAAGTTGAAATGGATGTTGGCTTTTCTGACTTTCTTTTGTTCTACTTGGTAGCTCTGTTCTATAGCCCCCCTAGCTGTAACATGGGAACAATATTATGGGCCTAACACACTGATCTGATGAGTTTTATTTCACACAGCCTTGCAAAGTGCTTTGAGAACCTTGCTGGTGTCAGTGAAATTCAAGAGAGCCATCATAATGTCTAAATAAAAATAATTTCTATTCATGTTGCCTTTGAAAATAAAAGAATGGAATATTTTGCAATTAAGATTTCTTTCCATGCTATGGAAACCATGTTATTGTTGAATAACCACCATAATCAACCCATGGCAGTTGCACTTCAATAATGTATACATTTATTTAAGTGGGGATCATGCAAGTCTAGACCAGAGCTTCAAGATTAAGGTGGCATTAACAGCAAGATTGTACCATCTAACAATATTAAAATGGGGTTTGGCCTTAATATTTATATGTTAATCCTACTTATGAAAACTGCATTTTCTGTGCTGTTTGCAAGTAAGCTTGGTCATATCCCCAGAGAAAAAAAAGAGAACAAATATTTAGACATTTTATTTCAAGTGGATTATTACATTATTTTTCCATTCTCTACAAAATTAGGAAATTTGACATTAAAATTATGAATCCTAAAATTTAAAAAATATGCTGAACACTAGAAGCACATTAAAGAAGAAGTAGAATTGATGAGCAATGTTTGTAAGGTAGCATGGAGCTGTAAAGAGAGGCTGCTGCTATTTTCAAATCAGAAGTTGTAAATCTAACAAAAAATCATGAAACTGAGTGAGTGAAAGTTCAGTTTAGAAGAAAACCAAATTTGCTGAATTAGGAAACATGAGATTAAAGCACCCAAGTGGCTTCGGATCTGCTCTGCCATGGCTTTTGGGGGAGGGTTTTCATAACCTGGAAAATGTCTTCTGCTGCTATTTCAGCCAGATCAGATCTATGTTGCTATGTTAAAGCTATACTTTATGGAAAACACTGTTTCTTCACAACATCCTGTAAGTTTACCTTCAGACCTGTCTTTTCAGAAGCACTGGAGGTATGTGGCCATTAACATGCAATAAAACACCAAGTTACTGAGGAAGGTAAAATTAGAAAGATGTTAAAAACTATTTTTCTTTTAGAAGTATCTCTTTGGCTACTTTTCAAAACATCTGAGCAAAGTAACAGATTTTAGGGATTTCTTTCAAAAAAATGTTTCCACATATATGAAAAAATTTTTAGAGTGAAAAGAAAGGACAGGAAATCTGCAGAGACTGTCAAAATTCTATTTTAAAGACATTAAAAAGAAATAGTGCTGTCTTCTGTAAAACAAGACCTTTTAAATGATGAATTACAGGTTTCACCACCATGAAGAACTTCAGGATGTGGAGCTGATTACCTACAGTTCAAAGGAAGCAAAAGTCCTTGGAAGACACACAGAAGACAAGGTTTTGACAGTTTTGTAAGGAAGATATGGAGGCCGGGAGAGCTGTGTCTCCTTTTGATATATGAATCAGACAAAGATTTGGTTTATTCGGATCCTTTCAGAATTTCTCTTCTTTGCCTGTGGGTAAGGAAATATTTGTGGAAAAGAGAGCAGGGGATGGACGGAGTACCAGCAGAGGCTGGTAATGATCAGCCAAACTTGCTGTTTTCTCCTAGGCTGTGGGCATGTGGGTGTATCACTCAGGGAAAAGCAGAGTCCTACAAAGATTGTCCTCAGTGACAGAGGAAGGAGACCTTTTTTTCCCTTGCCAGTACGTAGCTTTATGCACAGATGGTGGGGAAGAACTAACAGCATGGTTTGTACTTGTTTGGATGGGTGGCTCCCACGTGTCACCTCGTGCCTCACTATTGCTGCTGGGAACACGAGAGTCTCACTCCTCATTTTAATAAATTTTCTTTCTTTTTTCCTTTTTTTTTTTCCCCAAATTATTTTAGTCAGTCTTTCTTAAGACCTGTCTGCATGGCAAAATTAACATGAAATATGTAAGGCTTTGTTTTTCAACTGGAAAATAGAGTCTGCTTAGAGCAAGTCTCATTTGACTTTGATATTTTCTTTCTTGCAGCATTAAAAGTGTATTACTTAGAACTAGATCATGTTAACCTTTAAAAAATCAGTGAAGCTATATCTAAATTTTATCAAATGTGAGACACAAACCCTCGCTGTTCACTCTCTTAACTGGCAAAAAATCAGAAGGCTGTGCCAAAGTAACACCAACTCAAAATGAATATACCCTGTTGCTCAGCTCCAAGCAGTGAGACCCAGTAGGAGTTTACATTTAGATTTTGCATGTTGTGAATGAAGTCACGTTGCTTTCGGTTGTCTCAGTAGAGTACCTACAATGCACACCACGCAACAGATTCCTCTCTATCTTTAGATCACTCGTGTCTAAGATAACAAGATTTTTCAGAATTTTTCAGAAATAATTCAGAAATTAACTCTTTAAGTATATAATCCCATGAAAAACATTTAATTTGCAGATATTGATGATACAAATGCCAGTGTACAGCAGGACCAATAGTGCATTTTCAGATTTTTGCATTTTAGTATTTCAGTCAATGTGCTAAATAACCAAATGAACTACAGCTCTTAGTAGGGAAATTTCATTTCACCACTTGTCACCATTTTCTACGTGATTTAAAACAGATGTTCAGTAACTTGCATGAAAAGTTAAGTATGATGGATCATAATGCCCTCAAAGTTTTTGCTTTTCTGTGGGAAATTGATGCAAAATATCTGGAAGTTAGTAACATGCAGACCAGTCCTGAGTAATCGTGATTCTGAATATAGTTTGCCATCCAGTGCTGAAAAAAAGAGTCTTCCATTTGCATTCTGAAAATTGGAACATTAACCCATTAATCACTCCTTGGAAATACACATAATGGGGTTTGAGTCTTTTGCTGTCTGAAGACTTCAGTTCATACTTTATCTCCTTAGGTCTAGCACAAATAGGTTTGCCTGAATAAACTGATTCATATCAAAGTCACCTACCATCAGCTCATGATGATAGCTCTCAAGAACATGGAAAGTCAACAAAATTTCAGTTTGTTTCCTTGGTATACAATCGTATCAGATACTATATGTACATGAATATTTATTTTGATTATTACATATCAAGCATGTTTATTCATGTTCCTAATTTTTATTTATTTAACTCTTTACAGAATGAGGGATGACAATTTTTTTCACTATGGTTTAGACCCACTATGCTTGAATAAAAAGTAGGTTTCATTTAAAAATGATCCCAAATAGAACCTGAGGTATTTAACTCAAGGCATACATATACAAGAGGAGGAAAGTTCAGGTCTACCACAGCATATTGTTGTCTGATTTATCAAATCAAGCATCATGTAGCTGGGAACTCCCTTTTTCAGCATGTTCAGGATTTTAGAATTAGTAAATTGCATCTTTTTTAACTTCTCGTAGGCAGAAAGAAGATAATGACGTTATTACTGCTTGCTCTGTCAGATTTCCAGCTTTGCCTGAACTAGTCATTAAACCAACCCGATATAATATTCTCTCTGTTTCCACTGGGAAGGCTGCAGCTGCCCAAAGCCAGCTTGGTGTCTCAACAAAGATGCAGCTCCATGTGCTCACCCACTGAGCACCGATTCTGCACTTTGGATGATTTAGAAACTTTGGCACCAAAGGCACGCTGTGGTCATTTACCAAATGGCAATTGAGAAGGACTCCAGCCAGGCTTCAGACATGAAGTTTCCCAGCTCAGTCACATCGCAGCCAGCTCACCGTTCCCATGCAAGGTTCCAGCATGAGATGCTGAGCCCACTGCACCTGCAGCCTCTGGCCAGCCAACAGCAGAGCCAGCCCAAATGCCTTAACTCAGGAGCCTGGCATATTGGTTGAACGCAATATCACAAGCATACACATAGAGCCACGGCTAACCTTCAATTAATAAATGTGCCACCAGAGTGTGGAAGCACCCAGCAGCAGTTGTGCTAGGTCTGGACAAGTGTATGCGTTCCAGCTTGGCAATGGTCCTGCTGGACCTGAGCTGCCACTACCTGGAAGATCCTACCCTCCACGTAGCTCTAAGAGACTGTAAATCTTTTGAATTTAATTTAGAATATGTCTACAGACAATACTAAAAATTCATCATAATTTTGAATTTAAGAAACTACGTAAGTTCTTATTTTCTTTATTTTTGCATCGTCACTTGCTGTAAGTGCTAGTAAAGGGTTATTCCACCTATTTCAGTTTCTACACCTTTCTCATCTTTCTGACTAATATGTGCATCACATATTAATCATTAAGACACAGAAGAAAAAGCCTCTATGAGGGGATGGTATCATATAACTCTGGGACCCGACCCTACTGTCATCCATTAAATGAATAACCTGCAGAGACAGAGTTGTCTCATACACAACTACACTTTCCCATTAGTAAAGATATTCCAGTAGCATAAATGTACGTTATCTTTAAGGCATTTCAGCAAGACTCCCTGAAAGTGACTCACAGCCAAATCTTCCATGAAATCTGCAAGGAATCCCAAAGATCAGTTGCAGGGTGAGGATATACTAAATAGAAATATACTAAATAGAAATACAACTTTGTTGTAAAACCTCCTATAGTTGTATTTTTAGAGTCAAAAGATTTGACTTGTGATCTGTACAACACATAAAATACTTAATACATGCTCTGTTTTTTTTAAAGGCAGCTCATAAATTTGTTGCAGTCTTATGGCATACCATTCAGATTGATTTATGGGGCACAGCTCAGATTTCTTATAGCTGAATTACCAAGCACAAACCAGGTACACCATCCCATTAAAAATGAATTTACTATGGGAACTGCACATTGAAAGTTAAATAATGGCTTGATTTTCAAGCTGAAACTGAAATATTTGCTTTTCTGCCAACTAATCCAAAACAGTCTATGAATAATTGCATTACCTTTGCTTTCAAAATGTTATTTATTTTCACTGAAGGTCATAGTCTTTGGGGAAAAATTACAGAATAATGAGCATTACTTTACATACTCTGACCTGTAGTGTCACCACTGTCACACCTTTGCACTGAGGGTCTGCTTATCTTGGCAAGAGAACTCAGTTACACTGTCGAGGTTTTTTAAAAGAGATGTTTATTTTACTTCCAAGGAAATTTTACATACATATGTATACATGTGAATACCTGCAATTCATATGAAGTGAAAAATCGTAAATGAGTTCCAGATCAATAAAATCTGGAACGAAAAGTTCTTAATCCCAGAGTTATGTTTAGCTCACATTTCATAAGAAGTAATATTTTAGTGTCCTAAAGAATAAGGAAAAAAAAATGTGTGAAGTTCTTTTTCTCATATTCTTTCTCCCACCAGTCTGACTTACTACCATAAATTCAACTGTACAGACCTCTAAAGGAGAGATAAATGATCATAACAGAAGTAAAATGTGAATAAAAATGACCCAGTGTAGGTGTTTCTCAATGTTTCTCTTCTGCAGTCTACAAGGATAAAAGAAAATCCCACAGAACAGTGAAAATACAGGTCCCGGCCTGACCAGGAGATACAGTCCTCATTTTTATTTCTAAAATTTTCTGAATGTTAACTTTATGATGTGCTTGGGATTGAAGAAAATGGTCACTTTGAAAAGACTATACAATTTTTATCAGATGATACAGAAACCTTGTCTAACATGCCAGAAGTGACAGAGTAAGAAACCACAGATTTGGATGTATGGTGGCTCCTAAAATTAAAAAAAAAAAAAAAATTGGTTTTTAGCACTTATTTATTTGAGGGACCATTTGAACTTGTAAACAAGTTATGACAATAACTGAACATTTGAACTGTTGTCCATACTGCTATGTGAGGTAACCAGGTCAACTGGGTTAAATCTTGCCCGACATACCTATTCATCACTGAATCTCTTGTGAATTGAAAAGAATTGGTTTTCATCTTGAACTTCACTTTGCTCATGGTCATGAAGCCTTGGAAGACCAGATAAATTCATTACATTGTTATACTTTAACAAACAGGTAGTATATATTTCGTTTGTTTTCCGCTGTAGACTACCTTCTCTTTTCTGTTTCTTAAGCACAAGGGTTCATTTATTGACATGTAACCTGAAGTCCCCTTCCATAAACTCCTGCTACACCATTTTCAAGCACACAGTGCCCATTGACAGCTTACAAAGTGGAGCCATTAGCAGAATCAGCATTGTCTGATCAAACCATGACTCCTTCATCCATGTTTTCCTTATTTTTGGTCTGGAGTGGTTCTGTTCCACTGTGCATTTGGAAAGCATTCTAGATTACTCTGCATCCATGGCAAACACTTGCAGTCCTACTGCCAGAAAGGAATTTGGTCTGATCTTCCTACTGCAGGGCATGGAATATAATTTCTTCTAGGCAACCAGCACATAATGTTGAAAGGAGACCATGAAAACAAGGGCCAAAAGCTGAAAGATTTTTTGTGATAAAAGACTAGGACAGAGAGAGCTACTAGTCAATGAACTCCATGAAGAGGCACATCCGTATTTATCTACAAGAGATACAGTGTACAAAAGAACATTCATAAAACCTGCAAGTGTGATGTGCATGCAGAGTACAGAGTGCTACTAACCCATTGATTTATTATACCATTTGACAGCAGTTTCCCAGTAATGGATCATAGCTGCTAATGATGATTTTAAAGTGCAATTGGAATGAAAACAGGACTTCTCTTTAATCTGTTATGTGTGACACATTGTGGTAGATGTTTTACTACTTGTCTCATGAAATACCATGATTGGACACTGGTACAGAATGTGCTATTAAAAGATGGCATAAAGCTAAGTTATTCCACGCCCTCCTTTCTAGCTTTCCAGCTGTGTTCCCAAGACTTACTTTTATATGCAGATATTGTTTTTAGAGATACTAATTGCTTGATTTTTGTTCATGAGCAATTACTGACATTAAATAAATGTAAAATCTTTATACAGCACAGGGTATGTCAGCATTTATAACTGATGACAGTTTAGGCTTTAAAAATGTTGCCTCACATTCTCCTCTAGTTATAAAACACTTCACACAGACAGACATTGTAAATGACTCTTTCACAATCCTTAACAATAGGCGCCTGAATCATCTACTTGGTGAACCTGATGCAGTTCTTGGGGAGCTTGGGGCCCTCAGAATCAAGAGTACTGAAGAGACTGTCAGTCAGTGGGCTCAAGCAAGTAATGTCAGATAATCAGTGACAAAGGTCAGGGACCACACCAATTGCCATGCAAAAAAAGGCCTAATTCATGCTGTAGTTTCTCAAATTCCTTCTCCAAGACATACACAAATACTGAGTAGGAAATCTCAAAGAACTGCTGGTGGGAAAGGAAAGAGGAGAATGGCTTTGGGAAAACCAGAGTTTAAAGTTTCTTGGAATAGCATGTTTTTGTATATCCAAAGCTAAAACGGGCTTTCAGGTATTTCATTTTGTCTTTCCACCAACTGTTTTCAGAAACACCGGTCTGGAAGTAGCTGGAGTACTCATCTTGTATACTCAAAAAAGGTAGTAAGCTCACTTCAGAATTATATATATAAATATTTATCCCAAATCTCAGTCTCACCTTGTACCTTCCATCATGAACCTATAAGATTTTTACTTTTAAAATATTCTTACCATGAAAACAAAGGTCAATTTAAGCAAAGTTGATGGCAGCGGAGACCAGCAAAAGAGGAGACTGGACAGAGTATTCTCGACACAGAATTTATAATCAGGAAATGAAAAAGAGACTGCCTTTGGAGAACTAACATGAGACACAACAAAGTTGCATAAGAGAGTATTTTGTCCACTCTTTCTTTCCTGGTATCATTTAGGTAGTTATTTGCCTTAATGGGTCCACTTTTTTTGCAGGTTTCAGCTCATTTTCAGAACAGCAGCCGATGATTTCTCCACAACTCAGTTTTAGACCCACAGTCACCAGTTGTGAGAAAGAGCTCACCTACATTGGGACATGCCAAGAATCAATTCTTCTAGGTATCTTTCTTGTTGGGTAAAGAAGAAATACAGTGACAGTGACAGTCTCCAACATGCAGCACTAATTTTCTTCTCTTCACCACATGTTGGAGACTATCACTGTATTTCTTCTTTACTCAACAAGAAAGATACCTAAAATAATTGATTCTTGGCATGTCCCAACGTAGGTGAGCCCAAATCTCTGCTCACTTCCTCAATCAGATGGAGAAACTGACCTTGTTTTCTTCGCTACATTGTCCAATTGTGGTTTGAACTCCCATTTCACACACTTGCAGAGCAGATCCACTGCTTTGCCTGTTCTCATTTGTTACAACTTCATGGATAGTTGCCCTTATGTGCAATTCATATCTCATGAAGCAGGTTTTTTGAAGGGAGAGAACCAGTTTACCAAAGAACCAATGCACAAATTATAAGAAATGAGCCATATGCTCCCCTAAATTACTAATTCTGCTTACTAACTAGAAAAGGAGAAAAAGAGAAGACTCTTTGAATGAAAACAACTTACTTTCTGCTACCGTTTACTCATTAATGATCTTTTCCCATAATCCTGACCCGGTCATTGGCGCAGCCGGTGCCTTCTCTCCAGCACCATGGAGAGCGCCCTTATCCGCCCCGAGGGCCATCCCTCTGCTCCCAGAAATCCCTGGAACGTCTTTCAAGAAAGTCAGTCATTTCAGAAAAGGGGAAAAAAGTGCGCGGGTATGGACATGGATTAAGATGGTGGCAAGGCAAATATATGTGTTGGTGTGTTATGGGTGAAATTGCACCCAGGGACTGTTTTCTTCTTCTCATTTCACTATGCATTACGCACTCCATGCCTGTTATTCTTTGCTTGCAATGGGAGAATAGTTTGCTTAAGGAGATGTTGAAAGAGTCCATTTTTAATGGATTTTTAAAATATTACCCTGAATGAGACTTTTAAATCTTTTGGTAGCAGAGAAAAGTCTTTGGGTCCTCCTTTCCTCCCAAAGAGAACCACAAGGAGACTTTACTTGGCATTTACCTCTGCTTGTATTGTTTACATCCCTCAGTCATGGTCACAAAACTTTCTTCTGGCAACAGCAGCAGCAACTGCACACAAGGGCAGAGTTTTACAGAAATTATAAGGTATTTTTCCCTGGCAGCCTCACTACACAAGACTCCTCTCTGAGGATTGTTAGAAACACTCTGTAGATCCCATAATGAAAAGTTTTGTTTTAAGTATTAATGAGTTTAATTGTCTTTGAAGATGAGCTCTGGGATCTACTGCATTTGGGGGCATTCCTTCCACAAACAACTTTCTTGATAGTGATTTTACTAAAAACCTCAACATCGGAATGACTTGATAGCATCCTAAAAACAGGACAGTGAGTGTGTGTTAGCATATGTATTCAGCAGTTTTTAATCAGTTTTAAATTGAAAAGTAGAATTCAGATCACTTCTCATCTCACAGTTTCCTTGTGATGATCAGCTGGGAAAGCTAAAGTGTCTCTTGCTTTTCCATGACTCACAAGAATAAACTATGAGGAACCAGAAATGCACAATGAGATTCTTTTCAACACTTAATCAGAAAACAAACCCACACTATTCCTTATCAGAGGTGTTATTCCTCACCAGTTATAAAGAGAAACACAACATAAAGGGGGAAATGTTTAAGAGCTGGTGTTTTCTCTTCTTTAACTGACAGGTTTCTTGAATACTTAGTTGTCTTTTTATCTCATACCTGCCAGACAACTTACATTGCAGCAGATAAGGTTCCTGGAGAAGAAGTCTGAGCAGAACAGAACCAGTTTACTAATTAGATGGCAAATGGCTGACTATTTACACAAAAGGGAAATAATAATTCTCAAAAAAGACAGCTATAAAAAAGCAAGCAGAAAAATGGCAAATATGAAAAAAAATACATCTTCTCGCACATGGATAACATACACAAATACAGTGCACATGAAAACATACCTATTATATATATCAATCAGCATATTGATGGAGGACAGACTAGCTGATGTCTTTATAGCCATTCCAACATTCCTCCTCTGTGGTTCTCTTGTGTGTGAGTGCACCCACATCCATACGTAAAATCATCCTTGTCAACTAAGGATAGGACATGAGAGGCATTTAGTTACAGGTTATTAGTGATTTGAAAGAGAAGGTGTAAAATTAGCCTCCAAGGGCAGCTGCAGAAAAGATTTTTTATTTTTGTAGAGAAAAAAGAGAATACCTCATAGTATTAGAAAAAAAACATATTTGAAAAAGTTCTAAAAAATACCTGAAATTCCAGATCCTTTTCTAAGGTCTCGAGCAAAAAAAATCTTTGTAGTTGCTGGCATTAAAGAAATGTTATACAGCTTGAGCAAACCTAATGCTTCTATTCAAGACTGTCTCAAAGGAATGAAACCAACTAAAAGATTAGATGGAATCTGAGTTTTAGACCAGAAAATCATTCGTAACAGGATTCTCTTTAATAGCAATGGCTACTTAATATTATTGATGTGGGTGTTACGGTACCCAAAAGCATGTCACTTCCTTGAAAAGCTCTATAATTCCTTTTCTTAGATGACTGTAAAAGACTCCCCTTCCTCTTTGATAACTGACCCAGAGGGCATTTACAGAGTTCAAAGAGAAGGCACAGATATAATTTTTTCACTCATGAAGGCAATCTGCATAGAAGAGAGAGCACAAAGAATTTCACTTTATTCCCTCATATAGACACTTGATTTAATACGTATATTCATGACTGTGTCTTTTTCTAAGCTGTTGACTCAGCTTTACTTAGGTGCATATTTTCATACCTAATTCTGAGAAAATGATGGCACAACTTTGCTTCTCCCAAAAAACATTATTTTTTTGAGTCAGCTGCCCCAGGAAACAAAAGTAACGATGCAATAAAAGCTGCAGAAGATGTTGGTGCTGACTTGAAGGGATAAACATAAATATACAAGTCAATATGAAAATGCATTGGACTTAGGGTAGGCATTTAGCCCACAAAGAAACACAGGACTTCAAAAATAAAAATTAATCTGTGAATCTTTTTATCCTTTTTCTTGATTCCAGAATATTGGTTAAGCCTGGGACATGTTCAGGCTATCAGGAAAATAGTCTGGGACTGGTGATACATGATAGGAAAATATGCACCTCGTTTTCTTCGTGGTATCACAGTAATTTCTATATGGTGAACAGGTGCATACTTCTATTTATCTTTGTAGTTCTTCTGCTCTTGTGATACTTTCTCTGCTTCTGGAACCAGTGGTTTCCTATAAGTAACACATTTAACTCCTTTTTATTTCCTCTTTTTTTTTTCTTTTTTATTAAATAAAAAATCTCCTGTTAGCTCCTGTTGTCTTTTACTCTGATATATCTACAAAATCAATTTGAGTCTTTGTCATACTAAGACCTATGTTTACAACGTAGCCATTCTGCTCAGCAGTTTTAAGTTTTCTCTGTAGGCACTTCTTTGTACTTCCATGTCTTTCTGAACAAAAAGTATTTGCTAGTTGTCAATGCTGCCTACAGTACCTCCCACTTTAAAAAAAAAAAAAGAGTTTGGTCTCATAGTGAACACCTGTTGCCAAGGTACAGCACAAGTCAGTACAAAGTAAGTACAGGCTTTCAGCATTCACACGTGCACACACAAAGTTGGGCAAGCACAGTTTATATCTGTGCTTTGCAAACAAAACCACAGGAAAGACTTCCCATTCTGAGCATCTGGTTATCCACAAATACTGGCTCTCTACCCTGTGAAGCACTGACAGAGCAACAGACTTTGGAGAACCCTCTTAATCGCTTCAAAATGCCACTTTCCTATAGGGCTGTAAGAGGAAAAAAACCCCAAAACTATCTTTACCTTTGAACAAGGTACAACTCAAGCAAGAAGACTAGTGTTTTCTAAAAAACTTCTAAAATTACTTTTGTTTTCTTCTGCATTTTGGTGTCATTCTTCTCCAGCACTCTCCCTGTAAATATCTTTTTACTCTGAAGCTATGCAATACACTAATTTCTTCCTGTATGTTCTCTAACAGCGGGGTGCAATTGAGATAATCCTCTTGTCACTGATTAAAAGTTCCTCAGTAGGGAACATTGGTGGCTACTAAGCCAGAAGAAGACATTTTATCAACAGTCCATTACATTTCTACATAGATACCAGCTTGTTGACATGGCAACTTCAACTTCATCTTTTTGCTTTATGTGCAGTTAATATCTGCCATTTACCAGATGGATACTAGAATTTCACCCTTTCATTGAAGAAAAATATAGACCACAGCCTCCAGTGGAAATAGCTTTGTTTTATTAGATATCACAACAAGAAGGAAAGCTTGTTCTCTACTAACTTACTGGACTGGCTACCAAAGACAATTAAAACATTATTCCTGCCCTTTATTTTTTCCAAATATATATATACAGTCCATTAGTTGCCTCCCATGCTGACCTATAGTTGCTACGTGTTACTGTAGGGACTTTCATCCTAGATTTTTAATCTTAACGGATTCTTAATGTAGATCAAAGAATAAGGACTACTATTATTTATCAACAGTATTTCAAAAATACTGCCAATGCCATCATATGTGGGAATTAGATCATTCTTTCCCCTCTATGCTTAAAATAATATTTAAATGAGTAGATGGCATTATATCAGTCTCTAAAGTTCTAAACTTTTATGAAGCTCTGTCATCCTGAACAGTGTGGAACTTATGTCAGTTTGAAAATTTAGCCTGAAAAATAGGGCCATGTTTGTTCTCCATTCCTCATCTGTGCTAATTCACCATTCTCATGCATTTCCATCCTGCTCACTATTGTTCTGCCCCCAACACCTGTCTCATGATCCTGCACCAAAGTGGTATTCACAGACTGACCACAGTCTGACAATGTCCTTGTCTTCCCTTTATCTTTAAATCCACTTGCTTGATTTCCTTTCAGTCTGTACAGTCCCTTACTTTCCAGCTGTCCTTTGAGAAGATCCTCCGCCAAAAGAAGCAACAAAAATCACCCTATCATTTATATATCTGTCACTTATCAGTTACATCTATCATTTATAGATAAAATCCTTTCTCCAGTTGACTCTCTCTGACCAACCATTGGCCCAACCATTGGCCCTGAAACAGCCCATACAAACAGTTGCACAGTAAAAGTTTGGCTCCTCAGGTGCTGAGACAGGTAAGATTACCCTGGAAATCCCTTCTAGCCCTATTTTATTATGTTTCTATACTTAATAATTTTGATAGTGATGAAAAATACTTATCAAGTAGTGGTTCTTCATGATACCATACACTAATAATTGCATGCCTTTTTTTCAACAATACTTACCAGGAAGGACAATACTTACCAGGAAGGGACAGATCAGGTACAGATTGCTGGCACCTTCTTCTAATTAGTTAGCGAGCCTGTGGCTTCCATCTGTCAAGTTGCCAGGCATGAAGTTTCAACTATATGCAATAGCAATCAAAAGTGACTCCTGTACCAAACTTTAGAAAAAAAAACTTCAGCAGACTTTCTCAGTACAGACCTATCTACAACATGTTGTGAAAGAACTTTTTGTCTACAGAAAAAAGAAAAATAAAGCCAGCAAGAACAAGTTTTCAGCCAGCCCACCTGGTTTCACGTGTAATAGTGTTAAAAACAGCAAGAAATAAACTAAAAAAGAAAAACAAAACCTATAAAAATGCATCCAGCAGAAATTATATATGCTTTTGGAGATAAAAAAGGCACTTAGGACCATTTCTGAGCCAGTTTTTGAAGATGGCCATATCTAAAAAGTTTGATTAGGTTTTGTGAGATATTTGCTAGTATGGCCAGCCCAAAGGCTGCACGCTGCATACAGCCCAAATTCATCTTCTCTCTGGGACTTGATACATGAGATTGTAAATTAGCAAAGGTGCAGAGGCTACACTTTACCCATGCATGTTTTTTTTCCTTAAAAAGCGTTTTCTCAGGCCTCTTCTACCTACTATTTCATTCTCATTTCACTCCATACCCTTCCATTTGAGCAGGGTATGAGCAACCACCAAAGGGAGTCCAAAGACTTCAACTCAACTCTTCCTAATCTATACCAATAACTGGCAAGAAAATAAGTTTCAGAGAAATATTGAGAGTCAAAGGGAGCCATCTGAGGAAACCGGAAGACTGTGTTATTTAGGATCATCACAGTGGTCACCTCCATCCAAGATAATACACAGAATGGTAGAAGAGAAGGCCCCCTTTACCAATGCTTCTTTCAAAACAGCAACAAACTGGAACAAGTACCTTGAGTGCAAGAAATATAAGTGCTTCTAAATACCCATTTATCACAGCAACACTGTAATAAAAGAGAGAAGCATCTTCTCCTCTCTCTTTCTGCTGTGAAGAAAGGCTGGGTGTAGCAAGCCAACATCCTGCCTTGGATGCCAAAATATCCTTCTATAGCACTGCCCCTGGCCCTGTATCTATTAATTGGTTGGTTGTGTGTGTGTCTATAGGTTTATTCAAATGGAAATAACAGCATTTGGAACAAAAAACACCTATTCTTTCAGCACTGAAAAAAATTTCACACAGTAACATTTTAAAGTAGCAATATAGGTTGTAACGTGGTTCCTGGTCTCTTAGGTTTTTTATATCACAGACATATGGCCAACTGTTTTGAGACAAACTTCCTCTTCTTGCCTCTTACAAATGTGTTCAGTAACCAGTACTTTCATTTCTCAGAAAGTGAGTAAAATAATACAGCCAAGGATAGAAATGAATTAGATATGCTTTAAAGTAGAGATTTAATTCTTTTGGCAAGTACTTAAAAAAAAAAGAAAAAAGAAGTCAAAAGTTATAGATTGTGAGGATTTCTTTTTAAAGGAAACCCCAAACTTGGACCCTTATTTAGAATCTCTCCATACTGAAGGGCGTTACAGCAAGACTAACATTGTTTACCAAGATCTGTAGTACCCATTAATTCATTTATTTCTTTTTAATATTGTCCTGCATCACATTCATCATATGTGTATGCAGAATTTGAATGAAATTAATTATATTTAAAGTTACTATATTTCCACTCACAATTCAATAGCAGTACACAATTTCAAGTTATTAATCTTGTATTTCACATTTCCTTGTTGAAATTTCTATGGATCTCATTCCAGATTTATGCCAGAGATTAATTGCAAAAAGACAGCGTAACTAATTTTCATTTACGTATTAATATATCTTGGTTCTTAACCTCATCATAAATACTATATTCAACATATGTGACTCATGAAGGTACACAGCTAGTAAATTTTCCTGTGGCAAAGTGCATTAAAACTCTTTCTGTGTACCTTTCTTTTACAGGCATATTAATATGACTTTTTACTACTAGGCTGTCAAATACTGCCTCTAGGACTACAGCCATTTCAAGAAAGAAGGCATTAATATTATTTCAAAATATTTGCAGTTTTACAAAGCATTAAAAAATATGAACATTATGTTACAACTTACCGTTTATTTAGTTTAAGGAGGATTAGTCTCAATTGAGTGGTGTCAACTATTTGTACTGGATTTAATGGGAACAGGTGGTGATCATCATCATGCTGGGATGAGACTAAAGGGAACAAAATACCCCATTTCGCTGTAAATGCTGCAACCTGGAGAGGGTTTGGGTCAGATCCCATTTACTGTAAAGTAGAAAATCTCTTAATTTACCTTTAGAAAAGCAATTTCTAAGCAAATAAATAAGCAAAAAGCCTCATTTCACAGTAGTCTCCATTGCTGAAAGGAGTCTGGTTCCCAGTTCCTGATCCGTGCTGAGATGGATCAGGATGCTCCTAGTTCTACAGAATTTCCTGGAGTACCATAACCACCCTGTAGAGCTGTCAAATTAACCTGTACAAGTCTGTAAATAGCTGTATTTTGCCTAGTGCATACAGAAATACCAGGTAACAGAGCGTGGAAGGACAGACAGCTGTACATAAGTACTTATCACCTGGCTATCCATAGGTGGAGACATAGATCTTCCAGGCAGCTGTATGACTTTCGTGGTGCAGCCATGTTTTTGTAACGCAGAGGTAACATATGCTTTCAGTAAACCTCCTCTTCTCCCTTGCTGCTCCTTCCCCTGTAGGAAGGACAGATGAAGTAAATGGGTAGCATTGACCAGCTCCCTGTTTCTTCCCAGAATTCACCCTACAGGCTGCTAAGGAAAATGCCAGTACCAAAACATGTCAGCCCCTGTCCTGGTCCTGTTTCCCATTCACCTTGTGCATTTTCTGGCAAAAATAAAGTGACAGACTTTTATAATATGCATTTAATATCTTCTTCTTCATCATCTTTGCAAGGCCTTTTTACATTTTTCCCAGCCTGAATTCATTCTCCTACCCCTTTTTGGCTGCCCTGCACAGTCAGGGGTTCATGGGTCACCTTGACATCAGCTGACTTTTTTAGCAAGATGATGATATTTACATAGATGTTGGAGGCAAATGCCTTAATAACATTAAATTAGGCAATTACAGTAAAGTTAAAGTCTAAGATGCACTCTAAAAACCCAGAATAATTCAGATGGCTCAACTGAAGCTGATGCATATGGGCTGTTAATCAGTAACGTGACCTCCAAGACTATGAGGGACAGTTGTTGGAAAGAGCTGTCATTCTCTCCTGCTACAGCCTGAAAGAAGTCAGCTTGTACACTTGCCTTCAGAGCTTGATAATAACTGGTAGGCTGCAGAAAAAGGAAAGAGTGTGAGATTCAGTGTCACCAATAGTTTTTATTTGCTTCCTACAACCTGGAGTGCTGAGTTCAATATCTGTGTAAGTAACATCCCACTATCACCCGTCCATCTGCATGTGCAGTTGAACTGCTACACGATCTCACGATGCTAACTCTGCCCCAGAACTGGTTAGTTTGTTTAACGCAGTTTCTGAAAAGGCCAATCACCCAAATTTGAGAACATAAATTGTTAAAAAGTATTCATCTCTTCACCAGAGATACAGCATAATAACTGCACATACTTGTAGCTCTCTCACTAGAATCATAATTCATACAGAACCATAGAGAATGTAAATGCTTTTAATAGACAATTGGGGGATTTTGTCCAAGATGCATATGACAAACTCTCGGTATTTGTTCTGGACTGGTGATCTGCTGTGCCTGTCTTCAGTAGGTGGGATGGCTGCTGTTGGGTACATCTTAGAGCAAGTACAGTCTATTTATAGAGCCAAGGTTCGGAGGAAAGTCCAGAAGCCATAAGTGATGGTTACTGCTCATTCTCTTCCACTGAGTCACTGCCACAGATGCGCTAGAAAATGATTTCTAGAGAGTACAATGTCATCTTTTCACAGAACTGCTTTCTTTTCTCCCTAAGTTTCTCTCTCCAGACTGACTCACTCTCCGTACTTAATGTCTGCACACAGAAGATATTTTCACCCTAGCTTTAGGCTGGCCTCCATTTTTGCAATTTTTTGCCAAGAGCTATTTTTGCCAGAAGTCACATGTATGTGGGATTCTGCCACAAACCCAACCTTTTTAAAACCACTAGTACCAATAATAAACTCTAAAATTAAAATGGGGAGGAGGACTCAATCTAAAAGTGTGGTCTATTTTAGGTAATGAATCGATGTTTCTATTTTGAA
The DNA here is from genome assembly GCA_004320125.1 of Scolopax mira. Classification (NCBI taxonomy): domain Eukaryota; kingdom Metazoa; phylum Chordata; class Aves; order Charadriiformes; family Scolopacidae; genus Scolopax; species Scolopax mira. Next base: position 50,614 of record BJBW01012796.1, on the reverse strand, counting down.
GTAAATTCCAAATGTGATTCTGTTTGTCAGCAAAAGAGCATAACAGCAAATTGAGTAGATTCTTTTTCAGCAAAGGAAAGGATATGCGCATGAGTTTTGGTGACTGCCTGTCCCAAATTTACAGTCAGATGTAAAAATTTTGATCCAGGCTACTAGAATATTGTAACTCTTTGAAGAAGACAATAGACAAGTATCTCACAGATTTGATCTCAAACAACAGATAATATTTATGCAGCAGCTTTAAGACAAAAAAATCTTTCATTTCCTTACGAACTTCCTATTGAAATTAATCCCATTGCAAATAATTGTTTTAAAGTATGTTTAAACAGCTTTTCTAGGGTAAATCAGTCAATCAGAGCTATATAGTCAACCTCTTTGTGTATCAACCTTTTCACATGCTAGTCAGGATCTTATCATCCCAAATATTTACCACATAGTAAATAGTAGTAATAACAGGTCCAAGTATCTAAACCAATTGGCTCTATATACAGTTGTGCTATGAAAAGATAGGTACAGACCCAAGGCTGACAGAAAACATTGTCTATATTTTATATTAGCCAAGTTTGCTCTATTTAGATGAAGAAAGTGATGGCAATTGTTCCACCCTTTAAAAAGAAAAAAATATCTTTCTCTTACATGAATAAATGGAAAATTTATTTTACATAGCAGAGTAAAAATAGCAAAAATAGAGCTAAAAGCTAGTGAAGTTTGTGCAGAGGTACCTGTGTGGACAGCACACAAACTGAGATGCTTAATAACAATAATTCTAAAATTTTAGAACAAAATTCCTGCAATGTTTATGCTGCTGACACACATGAAAAATATAGAAAATGATGAGATGGCTTCTGCAGAGACAATAAATGTTTGCAGTAGCATTATCTGTCATCTTTCATATACACATCATCTGTTCGTGATGTAGTTTTCCAGGATGCACCCATGCTAAAATGATATATTTATGTAGACCAGATGATTCCTTCTTTGCCATCACCTTATTTGCTCCTTTTTCAGCTGAGACAGTGTTGTTGCAGAATTTGATTGGAAAGGAGTTATTCTCATCTGTGGCCACATGGTGCCTGTCACCACGGAAATTCCAAATAGTTTCTGCTATTTCGATGGCTGAAGGAAAATAATCCATTGTTTTACCTGTCTTCAATCTCTTTTCCTCATCTGCCTGAAAGTTCCTGAAGGAGGTGCCTGTTTTCACTTTGAAGTAGATGGAAATGTTAGAGCACATCCTCCCAAGGAGGTGTCTGTCCCGGTTCTGGGTACTTAAAAGTGGCAGGTTGAGATTTCCTTTCCTTACAGCTGTAACAAACACAGAGCTAGTTTGGAGAGCATGTCCTAGTTTGAGTAAAGCAGAGTAGCACTAACAAAATTACAACATTAAGAATTACTTAAAATTAAGTAAAACATCTTCCTATTTGCCTTATGCAAATACTGCAATCTGAAACTGAATGCAGCTCAAGGAATTGGGGCTGGTTGTTTTTTAACATGGTTAACTCAACCAGTCTATGATTATGTGTTGGCGTGTAGCTACTGAAGAAATAGCTGAAAGTGTTTATGATGTTCTCTGGAAGCCTCATAAAATGAAAACATAATGTTTCCAGAAAACATTGGTAAGTTGGCTTTTCTATCTGTCATTAGAAAATAATTTTTTTGTTGTTTCCAATCTGATATACTTGCAACTTATCTCTTCTTCATAATAATTGCTCTTTTTTCCACCTCAGTAAGCTAACAGAAGGATCTGGGTTCTGAGCTCATCATTCCCCCTTCATTCACTGTTCCTTTCAACCAGGCATGCAGAAAAATAACTCTTGTTAAATACCAAAGTACCGGATCCTATCTTTTCAATGCTGAAAAGGAAAACCATTAGCTTTCTTAATTTAAAAAGCCACACTTGTTATTCTTCCCCTTCAAGCCTAATCACACACATTGAAGGTGTCTGACAGCCACACGTGATGTTGCTTAGTCTCTTGAAACTTGCACGTCTTGATAGCTTTAATATCCTTTTAAATAACTGCTACTTGTAACTCTCATTTAAAAGAGAAAACTGCCCATTTTTTTAACAGTACTTCATTAGTGCAAAATTAATCTTTTTGGATCTGAAAGAGCTGTCTATTTATAAATCTGTCTCTTCTTGTACCTTCTTTGAAGGTTGCAGAGGAGCTGACTAGAAGGGAGCAGGGGGCTGACCTGAGCAGGTCCCCTTTACACAGCCTGTTGCACAAGAGTTTCCCCAGTTTGGCCCAACATGCCTTGGATGAACAGCTGTTCTAAATTAATGCTTTGTTTTATTTAGTTTCTGTTTCTTCATTCAGTTGGAAGGAACCTACAATGATCATCTAGTCCAACTGCACAATCACTTCAGGGCTGACCATGTTATTAAGGGCATTGTCCAAATGCATCTTAAACACTGACAGGCTTGGGTCTATGATCACATCTCTAGGAAGCCTTTGCCTCTGCTTTACCTTGTTTTCATGCCTTTACTGACCTATTCCTGCCCCTTATCGCTGCCTGCAGCTATCCAGGTCTTCACCCTGAGCAGCAATGAGACCTAGTTCATGAGGAGAAGGAGGACCTGCAGTTTCTAGCATCCTTGTGGAACGAACAAGTCCTGTCAGCCCATGTGGAACAAAATCCAGGGAAACGGAAAAATAGTTTCCCTGTAATTTCACTTTCCCAGTTTCTCTGAACACCAGCTATGTAATATCCAGAGACTAGAGGCACAGCCTGGCAGATGCTGACTGTGCTTTGAGCCGTACCCTCTGTAGGTAGTGAGACTCCTGGGGGAAGACCTGCTCCTTCCTCAAAACTTTGTTAGGTTCCTGTGAACAGATAGCACTGATAGTTCCTTGACAGAATTGCAGAGACCTAGTCCCACCAGCAGCTCCCCTTCCTCATCCTAAGTGACTTAGGAAAAAAAGTCCTTTATTTTTTCACTTAGCCTACTTGGAGGCTGAAGTTTCATTAAACAAGGTGAGCTGATGAAACCACTCCTCTCCACTGTAAAGGGAAAACATCTTGTCTTCCCCATCCCTTGTGTTTCTCAGCACCTGGTCCTACCATGAATGTAGCACTGGAGACCTCTCTGTGATCCTGTGCAGCTCAGTAACCCAGCACAAAAACCCGGGAAAAAAAATAATAATAAAGCAACATATTCTGTGTTAGTTGGCTCAGGGACAGGACTGCTGAGTATTAGAGCAAGAAGAGAAGGAGAAAGGACTGTGTGGTCACCACCAGTGACTACAGAAGAGAGACTTGCAAGGAGGCCCTCTGAGCACAGGAGGAGCAAGACCACCCCTTCTCAGGGGGCACCAGGGCCTTAGAAAATCCCAGAGGCTTATGGAAACATACCTTGAAGAAATTTATCCTCTGCTTTTATCAATTGTGTCACTGTTTACTTGTGCAAATACTGACAGGAATAATACTGCGGAGAATGAAGAAAGATGAAATACAGTGAAAACAGATTGTCTTTAGAAAATCGCTGGAACAGCATTAACCTGGACAAGTATAAGAACAAAAAACAAACAAAAAAACCCACTACATATGTTCAGCACATGTTTTTCTATTTTTTAATATATTGCTGCTTTCTGACAAGTTTTGTGTATTTAAATTTTTTTTTGTTGTTTCAAGGCTACCTAATACTATCTGACTTAATTTCTGGCATTTAAATCTAGTTTTCACTTATTAAATCAAACACTTTGAATGCCCTGAAAAGAATAACTTATTACTATAGCATGAAATAAAACCTAAATATTTTTAATATAGAATACATTACCCACAGGTTTGGTAAAATACCAACACTTAAATAGTGATTTTCTATATATTCTACACGTCATAAAACCACTTTTATTAGCAAAATATTATTTAAAAATAAAATAAAAAGGCTATTATTACATTATGAATATATAAACATATTGATTAAGCTAAAACTATGTTCTGTAAAGTAAGACTAGTGTGTGTTGTCTGTTTTGTCCAGCTTTAATAACTTTAATGTTCAAGGTCAGGCTGGATGGGGCTTTGAGCAACCTGTTCTGGTGGGAGGTGTCCCTGCCCAGGGCAGGGGGTTGGAACTTGATGATCTTTAAGGTCTCTTCTAACTCAAACTCTTCTATGATTCCACGATTCTATAAAAATAGTAACAAATCATTATATGATTTTGAAGATCCATAATATGCATGCTGCAGTTGTACAACTGGTCATATGTATGTGCTTTACTGAACAACAGAAAGATTTTGAAAAAATTCTGATGCAAAATGGGGATTATACAAAAAAAAAGATGCTATAACAAGAAGCTATTGCGTTCTTAATTAAGAAATGGAAGTAATAATTAAATTAAATAGAAGAATGAATACTAGAATCAGTGTATGTTTTACTGTTAAATTAATTAATAAATATTAGAAATAGCTTAATCCTTCCTCAGTGTTACAGTTGTGTTTCAACCACGTATTACTGTACGACTGCAGCCAATGAAGACTAGAATAATGTTACCTTCTGGTTTTTGCCTACCTCGGTAATTGTAAACCACAGTTTGTAGAACCTCACTGACAGGTATTTTCACTGCTTCGAGGGGGTGGTTTCACAGCTCCACTAAACTGAATTAACACCCCACCAGGGCCGATGCACTCGCTGCTCCCTTCCCTTCACACCCTTCCTTTCTGCCCCGGCACTAACCACTCACTCCTGCTGTTTGCAGCGTGCCAGCTCCGGGGCTAATGAGGTACTTCTGGGAGCCAGTTTCTAAACCACCAAAACAGCAGAAATCAAACCCAGTATCTCAGCAGTGAGTTAGACCAACCTACAGCAAAGCCTGCCTACTGTCACAGCTGGAAACAAGGAAGGGTGGGGGCTCGAGGGGACAGGAACATGTGGATGAAGAAGAGCGGGAGGAAGGGCCTAAGAAGTCTTCTTGGTCACTGAGATCACTTTCATTCTCTGCTGACTCTGGTGTGTTCTTTCACTAATAGTAAATATATGATAAAAAGATCAGTAGGAAGGGAAGTTTGTTCATGCTAAAGGGATACTTTTGGTGCTTCTTTCCTGGAGTGTGTTCAGTACCTGCTGCTGAGTCACAACCCAGATATAATCTTCAGATTTGAGGGTCTTCTTTTGGTAAAGTAGAAGACCAGACACTTGGGCTATCACCAGCCTTGACAGGTTCCCCCCGAACTCCAGGCACAGCTAGTGGCACCAGCACCCTCTCCCCAGAAGCCAAATAGAAGAACGTGGCAATGATGGCCCTTAACTTGTGTGTGTTGCTGGGAGGTACTGGGCTGATGAAGAACTGTTTGGGTTTTTTTTCTCAAAAACAAACAATAGTGTCTATAATATAAGAAAAAAAAACTAATAAAGATGTCCTGGACCAGCTATTCTCCCATGCCACAGCAGCTCTCCAGGGAATGTTATTGTGTTGCATCAGTTAGAGCAGCATCAACCTCTTCTTGTAAATATCTGTATCAGCCACATGAGAGAGGATCAGGTTTCAAAAATGTTTTGAAAATTAATAGCAATTGTTTCATCTATAGCGCTCATTTGTAGGTTCATCCGTGTATTGTATGAAATTCAAATTATGTCCTTTCAAATCCCTATGAGGCCATCAAGTGTCCTGATGCTGCTGGAGTACAATGTCTCATGTGGAGTTCTTGTGAGGTGACCCTCACTGGGGGCTCAATTCTTTCTTACGTATAACTTAAGCAAACTCTGACCCACGTGGCCTATGAAGGTCAGACTAATTTCTCCAGTTTGTCCTCCCTGGTCAAGTTTCCCCAGAAACATCAGCCAACCTGTCCTTGTAGACAAGCTGAAGTGAAAACCACTGTAGATAAATGTGGAGTTAGGACTCCAAACCTGAGTTGAAGTAACAGCCACCAGGTACTGGTGTGGCTTGTGCTGCCAGCAAAGGCAGCTGAAGGTTCCAAACACGAGTCTCTTTCCAGCTGGGCTACAAGTACAGTCCCACAGTACTTGTAGCTATACAAGCTATACAAATAGGCTGAGCCTATTATGGAGGGAGAGAAGAAGACCTCACAATAGCAAGGGAAACTGGTGCAGGGGAATTCTGTTAACCCCTTGGTGAAGGAATGGTTTCTCATCTCTTGTAGCTGATCTCCACTGCTGCTGAAAGGTGCAATTCCAGTCTCTGCTGGGCCACACCTTGCCACCTTCCCTTTGTGTTGGAGCTGTGCAGCTTTGACAGCACAGGCAGATCAAACAGCTTGCTGACCTAGCTGAGAAAATACCTTTTTTGTGGTTGTTTCTGCCAGCAGCCAGTGAGCTGCTCTGAGTCACTGCATGGCCACACAAGCGCCGGCACTACCACAAGGGAGTCAGTGGTGACACACACTGGTGCAAGGAGGAGAATCGTTCTTTTTGGAGGAGCATCTTCTCAAATTGGTTAACGACAGCTGTGAAACCACACAGCTGAGTATGAACCTGGTGCAAGTAAGCACATGGCTGTGAATCAGTACATGAAACTAAATGCCAAAGCCAGAAGACTTTAATTAGGCTACTGTTAGTTGGTAATGAGTAGTGCTGCAAGGACCAGAGAGATCAGTATAGATCACTGTGATTTGCATTATCATGGCTTTTCTGACTATGAGAGTATTGTCAAGAACAAACAAACTGAGAGAAAGCTCAAATGTTAAATGTTTGTGAAGTCCTTCTGTCACTAACAAGGGGACATTATAAAGTCTAGCAAAGCTATAATAATTTTTAAGTAAGAGTTGAAAGTACAAAACCCCAAATATGTCCTGTGACACAGAACATCAGAAGGGATCAAACTGCCATCAAGCTCCACTGGTCTGGTTCTCTGCTTGTAGAGATGCTTCCTGCTTTGTTGCATTTGAGGTTGGCCATCTCAGCTTTACGGAGAGACTCTGCAAAAACATGAAATAGGTGTCAAGTTTGACTTTGGTTATCCCTGTTATTCCCTTTCTCACTCTCTGTTCAAAGCATGAAAAACATGTAGGGTCAGTTTAGGCATGAGGACCAGGGAATTCTAGCTAAGGCATACTTTGTGGTCAAACTGACAAAATATTTTAGCCGCTTGGAGCTAGATCTTCCACCTGCACCACAGTGTGATGACAGCAGCCACTGCCCAGGTGTTTTCTGCCTTTACCTCTCTCTAGTGATTAAACACACGCATTCCCTCAGAGGGACACTTAATGGCACCCACCCACGCCTGCTCCTTAGTCACCCCAGACAGGCGGCAGAGCAGTGCTTATTCCTGTGAGGTGTCCTTGTGAAGTCTGGGGGCAGACTCTACTCCAATAAGAACATCTTCCATTTTTTAATATGTAAAATATACACATGGAAACAGAAAGCTTGTATTTCTTTCCCTTAATTATCTTTTAGTTACCGTTTTTCAAGTAGGTAAAGAGAGAAATTATTTCCATATTATATTTTATATTGAGCTTAGTCACTTGCTTGGCAAGTTTAATGTTTCATTGTAGAAAAAAAAATACCAAAATACAAAAGGTATCTTTCACTGTCTAGTAACTGAATTTCGCAGTGCTCATACATTTGTCATTGCAAATATGTATTTCATCAGGAAACCACACGAAATGAATTAGATTTCCTGTTCAGCTTAGAGAGTAGCAGAAGGCTATTGATGTGTCTAGCTGGTTCATGGCTGTTATCTACCGTTACAGGAGATACAACTCTGGTGTTAAACTCTTCGGTTGTTCTTCATCTGAAGACTAAAGTGAGTGGGTTACACAAGGCTATGTCCTTTTTTTTCTCACATAATAACTAAAACTTGATGAGAAGACTTTTGTTATGATTTAGAATGGGACTTTTTAACACTTTGGAGGTGAATCTCAGCAATCTGCATAAAGCGCTTTATAAAACAGAAAGCACTTTTTACATTTCCATCAGAATTCAACTAAAAGACAAGTTAAAAAATACTGGAACAAAATGATGAAAGACATCATTTTCTTCTCTGGTTTGTTGACAATTTTTCCTTAAAACACAATAAAGAACAGATTCAAGTAATCATTGGACCTTCTATGACCCATAACATCAAATGGAGATAGCTTTGCTTACAAGGCTAACAGTAAACGGGTGCTTTCCAGAGAGGCTTAAATTTCACTAGCAAAAATCAGTTACCTTTGAAAGGTTCCAACTGTATTCTTTGTGGTTTTTTGTATCTGGAGTCCCATCTGTGGCAGAAGAGCTCACTTGTGTGATAAAGCTCACCTGTGTGTGATGAAGCTCACCTGTGTGTGATAAAGATCACCTGCACAGCCACAAAGCTGCTCAGAAAGACAATGGCAGGAGGAGGAACCCAAATAATACCCTTCCAGGCTACTCTCAGGCCCATTGATCTCTAGAGGTCCCTTCCAACTCTGTCTAATTTGTGAATCCATGAATCACAGGGGCCATCAGCCCACTGAAGGCCCACCTCCACAAGACTTGGGGGTGCTGGTGGACAAGAAGCTGGACATGAACAGAAGGAGGACCTGGACCTGATGGAGGGGGTCCAGAGGAGGGCCACAAAAATTCTCAGGGGGTTGGAGCCCCTCTGATCCGAGGACAGGCTGAGGGAGCTGGGGTTGTTCAGCTTGGAGAAGAGGAGGCTCCGGAGAGACCTAATAGTGGCCTTCCAGTACCTGAGGGGGCTACAGGAAGGCTGGGGAGACCCTGTTTACAAAGGCCTGCAGCAACAAAGTGAGGGCCATGGGTTTAAACTGAAAGGACTTATTATCTAAATATTTACCTCAGAAATTTTCTGTGGCCTGGTTTGAGAATTAAAACATTCGTTAACACCTCATTTCCATCACTGTCTTAAGTTTGCATGGGTGAGTCAGAATGGAAGAGAATATAACATCATCTTCAGAAAGAAAGGAGCAATCAGCAGTCAATGTAATTTCAGCATCAAGAACAATACTCTAATAAATTATTAAACAGCCATATTAAAAGCACCTGGAGGGTCAGTGAAAAAGAAACGGCCAGCAAAGATTTGTTGCAAATAAAAGTTTACTAAACCGCTGTAGTTTCCTTCTTTAACAGGGTATCTGGTCTGCAGTGAAAGAGGCAGTAGAAGTGATGTGTATTGACTTTAGGGAATCTTTGGGCACTATCTTATATGACATTCTCATAGTGTACAGAAATATTTTATTCTGGGCTAAATTACTACACAGTAGGTGCACAATTGCTTGCAGAAAGTATTGCAGGACTTATCAATATTGTTTTTTCAAACAAAAAGGATATATAATACATAATTCTGCTGGGGTCAAGCCAAGATCTGATACAATGCAACATCTTCATTCATGACTTGTTTGGTGGAACAGAGAGCAGACTTACAAGATTTGCAGATGATGCCACAGCAGAAGGGGCCGCAAAGGAACTGAAGGATTAGAATTCAAAATGACTTTGATAAATGGGAGAAGTGGTCTGTAATCAATAAGATGAAACTCAATAAACACAAGCACCAAGTGCTATATTGAACCAAGAAAAAATCAAAAGCATAAATACAAAAACGACGAATAGCAGCAGCACTGTAGAAAGAGGCCTGGGTGTTACACTGAACCACATATTGAATATGAGTCAACAATATGATGCTGATGCAAAAATAGAAAAACTCATCCTGGGACATTTTAATAGATGTGTCATACGCAAGTCAGGGTTAGTAATTATTTTTCTTAACTCACCTCTGAGAAGTGTTAGTTTGGTGTACTTCGATGGGATAGTACAAAAAGAAGTTAAAAAAAATAAAAAAGATGGAGAATAATTGAAAAAGGGAAAGGATATATTTGCTCTAAAACATAAAGGCTGATGTCGGGTGTGGATGTGATATGATAACAACCTTCTGATAAGTAGAAGGGTCTCATAAACAGTGATCCTACTGATTATTCCTCATGACACTGAGGACACGACAAAACTGAACCAGCTTCAACTGCAGCAGGAAAGGTTTAGGCTAAGACAGGAAAAACTTCTAACTAACTCCGAGGAGAGCTATGGACAGAAATAGGTCACCTAAAGATGTGGTATAATCTACACCATTCAGCTTTCTAAGAAGTTAGAAAAATATTCATCAGAGATTCTCTGTTCCTTGGAGCAAGAGGCAAACAGCATGAGCTCCTGCAGGTTTCTTCATTCTAGCTACTGTTGTTATAGCATCAAAGAAACAAAAACTAGTAAACTTAATTTAGCTTTTTTTATTGTAATACTAAATATGTTCCTGTTTCTGACGGTGACTTTCTTTTCTTATCTGCAAAAAGAAATTCACACCCTGGCAGTCTGCTCCTTGTAAGTAGTAACATCTGCAGAGAGGTTCGGTCTGCTGCTGACTTTGATCCATTCTCTCACAACAGCTTAATGCATCTCTTGATGCCTGCAGGTCTTTGATTCCAAATATTTATCTCCTTTCAGATTTATTTCTGGCCACTTGAATTTTACGTTTCCCCACAGAGCCCCTCTGATACACACGTCAGCTACAGAATTCAGCTGCTACTGTTCACGATGCTCCCTCCTGGCGTTACCAGGGCTGCCATTAATTCTTGGTAGGCTTATTCATTGCTTGAATGAGTTATCTAATACACATTGCTTGTTGTTTTTACCATTTTAAGGTGTGCTTAAATAGTTACCAAGTTCATTCTAAGGATTTTATTTTCTTGGTTTCATGGCTTTATGCCTTTGGACACTCTTTCTGCAGTTAAGATCACCACACTAATCTTGCAGCTACTGTGACAGTCAGCTGTAATTACTCCTTAAATGAGATCTCGTTTGTTACTTAGGCCTAAATCTCTTGTGCACCAGCAACGCTACCTGCTGCTTAAAGCAGTCATTTCTAGTAAGCAGAATTTGCTACTCTTAGCTATATCTTTCAGTGGTGTTTGAGCCACTAATCCTGGGTGGCTTGAAACAATCTATTATTACTAGTTTACTTCCATTTGTACCCTTCATGGTGCAATTCTTTTAAAAGAGTAATTCTTCTACCTCAAAATGCACTGGGATTTGGATCTATATAAAAATGGAGTCTACGGCACATGTTCTCAGTTCTTTCACCTCAGAAACTTCATTACTGAAGTAAACTTCATTTACTCAAGTAAAACAGAATCATATTGCACAGTCAAGATTAGAAAATATATTTGAGACTATGGAATGTGCTTGTTTTGTCACTTTTTTTCCCAGTTTACAGGGGTAAAAACTCTACCTCACATTCTCCCATACACTTGCTGTACTTGTAGACTTGAATTTCCAGTATATTAATGGATATTCTCAAACAAGAACTGCTGTTATTGACACATCTCTCATGCAACATTTTTTTTTCCCATTTATTAATACAAGATTTGTGCAGAACTGGGTCACTGGTGGCATGTAAAAAAAATTGGGTCACAAATTGGAAATTATGCAGAGCATAGGATATCTTGCCTATGCTTATGTGTATTTTAGGCATGTTAACTAGATTCTTAGATGGTACCGTAACCCACTTTCCATCCTCTGGCACTTTGTAAGCTGCCAGCCCTGGTTCACTGCAGGGAACAGGGGAGAGGGATCACACTTCTGTCTCTGAAGCAGACAACAGCTTCAAAAAAAGCTCATATAAAATACCACGGGGCTCCCATCAGAGCCTCTCCGTTTTTGCAAGATAAACTGAGCAAGAAGCACGTATCTGGGCACGGCAGCAGCAGTTTCAGTGGCAGCACAGACGCCTGCAGACTTCCTGAGCCAGAGGCGTAGCTTCCTGCACACAGTGGGCCACAAAAAATGAGACTGCAAAGTTGGAGTTACATCAGGCACGGCTTTCTGTGCGGTCAGATAGTGTCACCGATGACGAAGACAGGATCCCTCTGAGCACGGTGCCTGGCTCTGTGAGAAGAGTTCTGCAAACACAGGTGGGGTGGCTCAGCAGCAAAATAAGATTTCCAGAACAGGAAGTACAATATTAATGGTAGATAGCCCTTATTCGGTGAAGCAATGACCAGTATAAGCATGTTGTTGAACAAGTAGAGGAGGATAACTAGTCAAAGTATACTTCCACTATCTTAGTGCTCTGGCAGTGTGTTGGGGATGGAAAATCAACAAGAAGCGAGGTTATTTAGGAAATTAAAACAACCATTTCAATAAGAAGTGGTAGCAGACTTTTCTTGGATGCTTTCTCAGCTGCGACATGGTCAATGGAGGGGAAAAAATAATCTCCAGATATTCACGTCTGCACGCTCAAGATCAAAAGGAAGTAGTAATTGTGTTGTTAAGTGTTGAGGGATATTGTTTTGCATAAATAAGTAAGTTTTAAGTAGACTGAATTACTTAGGATTATAATTTGGTGTGATTTGTGCTGCTTGCTTAGCTCTGCTTTGCATGAGTAGCTGGATTTGCTGAAACCTTTAGGCTGTGAGAAAGCTATTCTTCTCAGTATTTTTCCTAGTAGATGGTACAGTATTGTTTAATATTTTAGCGTGGGAAAGTACTGGATATCATACTGGTGTTTTGGTTGTGTTTCCCTCAAGTGCAGGACTTTTTGCTTCCCCATGTTCTGCCAACAAGGACAGGTGCACAAGGAACGTCAACCAGAAGATAGAGAGGCTCCAACCTTTGATGTAAACTGCAAACCAACAAGATAAGAGCTTACCTGTCTGGACACAGAAAAAGAATCCAGTTAGGTGTTGGAAGACCCCAGACCACAACTCACCATTGGACCAAAAGACACATGGGCAGCATGTGAAGGGCGGGTGTATGGATCAGAAGAGCACAATTGCCCAGGGATTTCTTTGTTCAGGGTCCCTCTCTTTAAAGACACCCATCCTGGGCTGTTCTTGCTTCTGTACCTTCCAATTAAATTAATTATTCCATGAAATCCAACACCTGGGACTCTGCTGTGGGAAACCTAGGGTTGATCCTGAAGAAGGAAGAAGTGTTTCCAGGAGTAAGTGTGTGTGTGACACCACAAATGGTGAGTGGACACTCGGGCAGCAGCTTCTCCTTTAGCTACCCTAAGCTGAAAGGTCACTTTTACACTGTCTGATGAAATGTCACCCAGTGAAGCGATGGGGAGTGTATGGGCCCTATCTAGACTCACATTATTGCATATAGTCTGTTTGGAATAAATAATGTCTGATACAGACCTGTTTTCTCATAATTACCAGCACATAGTTAAGACAAGGAAAGTCCTAGGAGAACATCAGGTGAGTGAGAACAAAGTGCAATGGGCACAGATGTGGTAGAAAGGAAAGGGAGCTTTGTGCTTCAAAGGCTTGGACAAGTTAGGGACATGGCAGGCAGAACTGGAGCATTAACTTTAACAGTTGGGTCTTTCTGGAGGCAAAATTCTTAACCCAGTCCCCCAGGCTGATGTATTTGCAAAAAGCCACACTACAGAAGAATTCATCCCTTGAGTTCCCAGGGTGGTTTTGATAGATGTTTTTCACAGAATCCAATCAGGTCACATACCTCTGACTTGGTCCACTTGGGATCCTGTGGAACAATGCCCAGGGAGAGTGCTTGCCAAGTACACCATCTCCACTGTGGCTCCAGTCCAGGCTCTGTCTGATCAGTAACGTTCTGCCGTCACCAAATTCTTCGAAGCTGCAGTTGTTGGAGCCAAGACAGTTTACAAACAAAACACCAGATTCCAGCAAAATCCCCAAAATAAAAGAAGAAAAAATATGTACCCAAACCTGCATATACACAAGGAAAGCAATTCCTTGGAAACCCTTGGTTACCTTGACAAAGCAGCAACAAGAGCAGAAAGGGAACATGAAAGAGTTCAAAAAGAGTCTTTGGGCTGGCGAAGAAGGTTCGTTCAGAAATGCTGACACCTGATACCAGATCTTGCACAACGCTCCCAGATAAAAATGATTCCCTCATTTCTTTATTTATATATTCTCACCCCCCACCTCCAGCCAAACGGAGTGGTCTTCTACTAGTTCAGCATCTTGTGTCTTAGGGCTGCAGCGTTTTTAATCTAATTCTAGCTGCTCTAGAACTGGATTTAGAGCTTTGTGAAGCCACCGTCTCAGTACTGTCTCCGCTGTTTACAGCTGGTGGCCTCTCTGTCCAAAGGCAACCTATGTAAGGGCTGGCAGACAGTAGAGAGGGTAACCAATGAAACTGGAGCATGCAGCCAGCTGTCTCTCCCTCCCCCTTCACACCCCCCTCTTTTTTTTTTTTTCTTTGTAAAGATATTTAGGTGTTGCTCTGCTCAGCATTGCAAGCCTCACGGTTGCTCTGAAGCGCAGTGCCTAAATATATTGAAAAATCTCAGTCGGTGTGTTAGGTGAAAAATCAATGAATGCTAAGGAGAGCGTAGAGAGCAAGCCAGAATTGCCATGAAAGAAGATACAAGACAGATCGGGAGCTTAAAAGAAAATTAAAATAAAATAAAAGTAGACAAAGGCAGGGGAAATTAGGTAGAAGAGTACTTTTGAGGTGGGGAAAAGAGTGACTACGAGAACCAAGAAAAAATGTAGCAAAAAGTAATGGTAAAAGCAAGATCCAGGGAAGTAACTTCACAGGGGAAAAAGTTAAAGGGGAAGAAAAAAAAAAAAAGTGAAATCCCAGCACTAAGGAATGTCATCAAAGGATTAGAAAACCAGAAACAAAATGTTGAACTGATAAACAAGAGAGACAGAAACTGCACGTATGAATACAGGGTAATTAAAATATTAAAAACAATTTAATTGTTTTTTGCAATTAAACAAAATACATACACACTGTGAGAGATGCCAAACAGTACAGACTTAGCACTAAGTAGAATTTCTTAGTTTGGGCTGTTGTGCAAACCTGCCACCCTCATGTGATACTATGCCTGAGCTACATCTTGCCAGGAACCTTGAATTTCGGCGGGTCTCTGCTCACCCACATGCTTCCATCTTATATTCTCTTCCTGAGTGTCGACACACTTTTGAAGTTCTGAGCCTGAAAGATGGTGGTGATGACAACTTTTTGCTTACTTTTTAACTATTCCTGCTACTTTTCTTTCATCCATTCCAATAGCAGCTGGCACTCCTGTGTCAACAAATATACATCCTCGGACCTAATCCTACTTCTATGTACCCGTCAAGAGGTGACTTCTGCTGACTTCTAAAGAGCCTGCAGAGAGCAACCAGTATCAGGGTGCGTAGGGTGGGTACTGGTTCATGTGGGAACAATACTGAAAAAGGCAGGCTCAGAAAGCTTAACTTGGCAGAAAATTTGAACAAGAGTGATATTTGGAATTTGGGAAAGAGTAGGTGGTATAAGAGTAACTGTGGATCATAAAAATATATAAAAATCATGATGCCCCTACTGAAACCACCTACTCCACCAACATCTTTTATTTGTTGCTTCAATCACTCCCCGAGTTGACACAGAGCTTTTACTCCTTGCACCCTAGAGGCAGATTTTCAAAAGCACTGTACCTACAGCCACTGATCCAGTGGAATCCCATGAAAGCTTAAAAGCTGTCTCTCACTAAAAAAAATCGCCTTGCTAATACATTTGACCATTCTTCACACAACTTCTACACACAATCTTTATTCAGGAGGTGCTTCATACCACACCTCTCACGAGTCCCAAGTGCAGGTGCAGGCTGCAGTGCCTGGACCATGCTTAGTAGGACCCCCTCCTGCTGCTTCAGGGCCGGAGCTTCAACTGAGCTCAGACCTGGCTCCAGACTCAGTCCTGTGGTGAAAATGGCCCCATCTCCTGCTCCTCTGATGACCACTGGACCATGAGCAGGTCCTGTTACCAGCCCAACCCTCCTTGGACATGAGGGACAGCACCCTGACTGCAATGACACAGCCATGCCAGGCTGGGGTCGCCTCTGCAGCCGGTTCCCTCCCACAGCAACCCTTCTCTTCCTGCTCCCTGGCACTATCTAGAAGGCACCA
Organism: Scolopax mira; assembly: GCA_004320125.1. Classification (NCBI taxonomy): domain Eukaryota; kingdom Metazoa; phylum Chordata; class Aves; order Charadriiformes; family Scolopacidae; genus Scolopax; species Scolopax mira. The sequence continues at coordinate 34,802 of BJBW01012796.1, read as the reverse complement.
AGATTTGACTTCAGATATTACCATTTTATTATCCGAATGCAATCTATTTAGCATTTGTAAGGTCATCTTCTGATGCAGACACTTGTGATGTGTGTTCTGACCACGTACAATGCCTGGTAACAGCCTGCACCATGTTTATTTCTGACCATTTTCTTACTCTGCAATGGACAAGCTTGACATTTCTACATTTCCTGTCTTCCAGAAGGTGTGCTGAAGGCCTGGAGTGGAGAACAAGGGCATTCTCTTTCTTTTCAAGAATAAAACTGTTGAACAGCCAGTCAATAAACTCTTTTGCAGTTTTGTCGCTGACTTGTGGTTAGCAGGTGCTCTTGACAAAGAATTTGAGCACGTAGTATAAAAATTTTACACAGACAGATCAGCACGTGTACCAAATTTCTTCCAAACGCGGTGTCAACAGGCTTTGCCACGCTGCCAGTTCATGCAGATCCATCATTTCTTGTACCGAACCAGAACCACAACCAGTTTCAGCTTACCCAGGCTCTCTTTCCAAACCAGTCAGGTTGAAGGGGTAACACCGGGGCCTGCTCCCACAGGGAAGAACGGGGCAGTTCCAGAACCAGAGGGAACCAAACAGCACAGACATAATATTTCTCCTTTTAACCTAACGACGTCCAGCCTGGGCCACCACAGGGCTGGCTCCCGCTCTGTCCACCTGCTGCGAAACTACACAAAGGCCCAACCCGCTACGACGCGGGGCCTGGCCTGCAGGAACCCGCAAGCCCGCACCTGCCACCCAGAGGGGCTCCCCGCCTTCCCCGGGCTCTACCCTCGCCGCGCATGCGCCGCTTCGCGCCCGGCCACCAGAACTACATGTCCCGGCATCCTGTGCGCCCCCACAGCCGCGCCTGAGCCAATGGGGAGGGAGAAGGCCAGTTCCCGCCCCCCTCGCTTCTGGCTGCGGAATCTGTCCCCAGCAGGTGTGCAAAGAATTCCCTGGGCCGGCCTTCCCCCGCCGAGCCGGGAAAGCTGCTGCAAAGGGGGAGAGGAGCGGGGAAGAGAGGGGTAGGCCCTGGCTTCCTTATGGGAACCATAAAGGTTTCACCTCCTCCCTCTCCGGTGGGGCTGATACGCGGAGGGGAGGGGGCCGCCCCTCAGGGGGAGAAGCTGCCTTCCCGCGCGCTTGTCAGTTACGAGTGCGAGAGGCCGGGTTGGCCCCAGCGCCGCCCGCCACCCCGCCCCGTTCCTCTCTCGATTGGCCGCTGGCCTCGTCAATCCCCAGCCCCCGAAGGCGCGCGACGGCTGCAGCCGGGCCCCGCCCCGCCCCGCCGGGCCCCGCCCCGCCCTCTCCCCTCGCGCTTGTCTTTCCTCGGTAGCCCCGCCCCCTCTGGCCCGGCCAGAAGACGAGGAGGAGGAGGAGGAGGAGGAGGAAGACAAGGGCCCTGGGCCTGCCCCGCTGCCTGCCGAGGCCGGGCGTCCGCGTCCCGCCCCCGCCCCGCCTCCTCCTCCTCCTCCTCCCTCCGCCTGCGGCGTGGTGGAGCCGGGCTGAGGCGGAGCGGGGCGGCCGGAGAGGCTGGCGGCTGGGCTCGGTTTCCTGCTCGGTGGGCGTCAGCCGGGTCCCGGCGGGCTCCGCCTCCCCCGGCCGCCCGGCCGGCCCCGCAGCTGTCAGTCAAGGCGGCGGGCTGAGGCCGGCGGCGGCGGCGGGCGGAGAGAGAGGCAGCTACGCCACAGCCCAGCGGCGGCCATTCGTGGAAAAATAGGCCGTCCCGCTCCTCCCAGCTCCGGCTGCGACCGGCCTTCTCCCCGCTACCCCCCCCCCCCCCTCCGCCTCCTCCTCCTCCTTCTCCTCCCCCCTAGAGCGGCGCCTCAGCGGGGCATTAATGCGGGATGAGCGGTATGTAACCCCCTCCCTCTCTCCCTCCTGTGCACACCCCTCCCTCCCTCCGCTCCTCCCTCCACCCTTCATCCCCCCTCTATCCCGCCCTCCCGGGCTCCCCCTTTTCTTCCCCGCTTCTTCTCCCCCCTTTCTTACCCCGCGCTTCTCTTGCTGCCCCTCCGCCCATCCGCGCCGCTTCCCCCCCCGTACCCCCTTTCTTCTCTGCCTGCCCCCTCCGACTTGCCTCCTCCGTACCTTCTCCTCCATTCCCCCTTTCTTCGCTAACCCTCCCTCCTGTGCACATCCCTCCCTCCTTCATTCCTCTTTTCCTCCCTCTTTCCCTCCCATGCACAGCCCTCCTCCTGCCCCCTAAAGCATCGACGGCCACTGAGTGGCCGTCGATGCTTTAGGGGGCAGGAGGAGGAGGAGGGTTGTGGGTGGTTTTTTCCTGCTGTCGCTGGGAGAGGAAACCAAACCTCCCCTTTCTGGGTGTTAACTCTCCAGCCCCCATGGGTTGGGTTTCAAACCACGTTTCTTAGGACTCGTTCTTTTGTAATAATGATTTGCGCTGTTGTTTTTAGGAAGAGGTAGGGGCTACAAGCTGGGAACCGAAAAGGATATGTGCTCGTGGGTTTTGTTGTTGTAGAAATTAAGGTGAATAATTAACCTGTTACACTTGATATTTTTGCAGATCAAAAGAAGGAGGAAACTATGCCCACAGAGGGAGAGAAATCTCCCGAGGCAGAGAATAACAACAATAATAATAAAAAAGGGAAAACTGGAGGCTCACAGGTAAAGCATACACACCCGATTAGGGAAGTGCCCAAAATATTAGCATTTAAAATGAAACATTTAGCTTACAGCATTTCCTGCTCAAGGCATCGTTCTTTGGGTGGGATGAAACATAGTTGGTTGGGTGCAATATTTTTACTGCCTGGACAGGTTTTCTTGATTGCATTTTGCAGTGATCAGCTGCAATAGAAGCATTTTTAAAATTTTTTTGTTTATTTTAGGGGCGGGGAAAAAAGAATACTGGATTGAGGATGCGGTTGAGTTACAGCTTGTCACGTATTTATTGATAATTGAGGGCTTTATGTTTACAGATTATTTACAGAAATACATACTTCCTTTTTTGGAACCGTATCATTGGTCTCTATGCAGAAACACTTTTTTTTTTTTTTCTGCTTCCTGTGTAAACCCTAATGCTTACTTCTGATGGTTCATACTCATGCTCGTCTCCTAAATCTGTTCTGTTTTCTCTCCCTGTGGATAGGATTCTCAGCCTTCACCTCTCGCTTTGCTAGCAGCCACTTGCAGCAAAATAGGAACTCCTGGTGAGAATCAAGGAACTGGACAGCAGCAGATTATTATAGATCCAAATCAAGGTTTGGTGCAGCTTCAGAATCAGCCACAGCAGTTAGAACTGGTAACAACTCAACTTGCTGGAAACGCTTGGCAGCTTGTTGCCGCTGCTCCTTCTGCTTCAAAAGAAAATAATGTTGCTCAACAAGGATCTTCTGTTACTTCGAGTGCAGCAAGTCCCTCCAGCAGTAACAACGGAAGCACATCTCCTTCAAAAACCAAGTCGGGCAATTCTTCTGCAACAACCCCTGGACAGTTCCAAGTCATTCAAGTACAAAATCCAGGCGGTAGTGTCCAATACCAAGTGATCCCACAGATTCAGACAACAGAAGGTCAACAAGTTCAAATCAATCCCTCTAATGCTACTGGTCTACAAGATATACAGGGTCAAATTCAGCTTATTCCTGCAGGGAATAATCAAGCTATCCTCACAACTGCAAATAGGACAGCTTCGGGGAATGTTCTTGCTCAAAACCTAGCGAATCAGACAGTTCCAGTCCAAATTAGGCCTGGTGTTTCCATACCACTGCAACTGCAAACTATTCCTGGTACTCAGGCGCAAGTTGTAACCACGTTACCTATAAACATTGGTGGGGTGACCCTGGCGTTGCCTGTGATAAACAATGTGGCAGCTGGAGGAGGCTCAGGTCAAGTTGGCCAGTCTACTGAGAGTGGAGTCTCCAACGGAAGTCAGCTAGCGTCTACGCCTGTCACTTCTGCCTCTGTTACTACCATGCCAGAATCTCCTTCCTCCTCTTCCACCTCTACCACCACTGCCTCAACATCTCTAACGAGCAGTGACACGCTAGTAAGCTCTGCAGAAACGGGACAGTACTCAAGCACAGCAGGAAGCAATTCAGAGCAGACGACTGAAGAACCTCAAACTGCTACAGACTCTGAAGCTCAGAGCTCCAGTCAGCTTCAGTCCAATGGACTACAAAACGTTCAGGATCAGTCAGGTTCCCTTCAGCAGGTCCAAATCGTAGGTCAGCCTATTCTGCAGCAGATACAGATCCAGCAGCCTCAACAGCAGATTATTCAGGCCATTCCTCCACAGTCGTTTCAGCTCCAGTCAGGGCAGACTATTCAGACCATCCAGCAGCAGCCTTTGCAGAACGTTCAGCTTCAGGCAGTGAGTCCAACTCAGGTGCTCATCAGGGCTCCAACTTTAACGCCATCAGGGCAAATCAGCTGGCAAACTGTACAGGTTCAGAATCTGCAAAGCCTTTCAAATCTTCAAGTTCAAAATGCCGGGTTACCCCAACAGCTAACCATTACCCCTGTGTCTTCAAGTGGTGGCACAACCATTGCCCAGATTGCACCAGTGGCTGTTGCTGGTACCCCCATCACTCTGAACGCTGCCCAGCTCGCTTCAGTACCTAATCTTCAAACAGTAAGTGTTGCCAACCTGGGTGCTGCAGGTGTTCAAGTTCAAGGAGTTCCTGTTACCATTACCAGCGTTGCGGGTGAGTGGGCTGACAAGGTTTTGGGTTTGTTTTTTTTTAACCTATTGCAAGAATACCAGACAGTTTTAAATTTAATACATTTTAAAAGAATTTTCTGTAATAAGTGTTAAACTCTTAACTGTGTGGAAATAGGTTATTACTAAAATTCAGACTTTGAAATAGCTGACACTTCTAAACGTTGAGCTAATATTACCAGTTGTGCAAATTGAAGTGGAACTGTTTCTGTTTGATAAACTATCCTTAAATGATCCTGTTCTCCATCGTATTTAAGATTTCATGGCAGATGTAGGATGAGAAAAGTGACAGTATGGGAATTGGGATATCTTTGTCATGGCATGCGTTTCTATTTCTTGTATTCTGTACTAGCTTTTAAAGTTGTTCCCTTAAAAGTTTGAGTTCTGCAAAGAGATTGAGTGGAATAAGGTATCCTTGCACACACCATCTTTCCTGTGACTTGTCCTTTTAAAAAAAAATAACACCAGCTGGCAACGGTACCTCAGTATTTACTGATGAACTTTTGATACATATTATGAAATGCCTGCTTGGTTCTGCCAGTCTCATAGTTGGGAAAGGAGATCTTGAAAGGCTCTGAGCTGAGTAACAGAGCTTAGTCTTAAAGTAAATTCTGTGCAAGGTCTCTGCAGTGTCCCAGAAGGGCAACTCTATATGGAAAACTTGCAAACTTTTAATGTTTCAGGTAAAAGTTGATTTAGGGGTTCTCTCTGCCAGTTTGATAACTCCATGCATGAGCCTGGTTTTATCTCATACAGGTGAAAGTCTTCTGTTTTGGTAGTTGCAATAAACTCTTAACAGCATACCATCAATAGACATGGCTTTTTAGTATAAGAAAGAAAAGTAAACAATAAGAAAAGAACTCATATTTAGCTGCTTTCCAGTCTGCATAAATAAATGTTAGTAGTGTATTGACTCTTAAAATTTTTTTTTTAATTTTGTTTTAATAATCATAAGCTGAGAACAGTTTAACTCACCAAAAAGGTTGTTGGCTTTAGTTAAAACACTTTGGAAGAGGCTCAGCATAGTTTGATAATAAGAAATTTGCCATTGGGAGAATTTAATCTGCTATGGTACTCTTCAGCACTTGGTGGCATGTTGAAATACGAAGAGCTGGGTTGGGGGCACTAAACCTGGCTTAAGGAACGTTACAGAAATGTTAGTCTGGGTAATTGGAATGAAAATCTTGACCTTGTGTTTAAGTGCAATGGTTCAAAAAGCAGTTCCAACGAGCTGGAGCTGACCAGCTGCTACACTGTCTTGCAGTTCTATTTGCCTTGGAAAAATTTTTGGGAAGGTGGTGTTATTAGACAGAAGTTCTTACTTTGGAAGGGCATTCTTCATAGGAAGCCTGCTTGGGAACTATCTCGATTTGGGGGTTCAGGAAGAACCTTTCTGATGCATTTTTTTTCTGTTCACTAATGGTGCACAACTGTTCAGTATGTGCTAATAGGTATTAGAACAAGAGATTCTTGCTCAGTTACTTTGACTGCACCTCTGCTTGCGTGTCATGTTTTTTGGAAAATAAAGGGATTGAGATTTGTAGTTGAGGATGAAAGAAAGGGAATGAGTCACAAGTATGGTCCTAGAGAAGCCAAGCCTTTGTCATACAGGGTTCCTATTTAATTTACATTAATTGAACTTAAGCTTTGTGACCATTTGAATTCCCCTCAACTTTTTTTTTTTTTTTTTAAATCAAGGTTGGCCTTATGGTTGTTTCTGGAGCACTTAGAATTTTATGCTAGCAGCAGTGAATCCTTCAACCTTTTCTCCATTTCATCATATATAAGACACTATTTCTGTTTCCCAAGGCTTGAGGTTATGGACAAAGAACAAACTTTGAGAACGTGAGAGATTAGTTGTAATTTCTTTCTTTTATTTATCTCTGCTTCTCTACTGTGAGACTTCATGTTCTTCACTTTTCATATGGGAGACATAGTGGCATGGAAAGGAGGGTGAAGAGCATGATGTACAGTCCTTAATGCTATATTAGGTATTCGAGGAAAGAATGATTATGAGACAAAATTACAAACATGCGGAAATCTAAACTTTGTTTGCCGTTTGCAAGGAATAAGCTGTTTTGACCTGAGCTATTCACTTCCTCAGAATTACTGGGTTTTGTTTGCTATTATTGTTACAGGAAGCCTTTTTTTTTTTTTTTTTTTTTTTTTAAAAAAAAATAATAAATAAATCGCTGGGTTACATCAACATCTGCAGAGTGGTATTGCCATTGTTTTTCTGCAGTACCAAAGCTCGTCAGTGGGAGCTCTTGTGTATGTTAATTGAATGCTCCAGAAGTCGATAATACATGAGCAATAGAAGTAGGTGTTAGAAAGGAGCTGTATGGAGGATGTTCAGAATGTGTCAGGGGAAAAGACTGAGTGAAGGACTCCACCCATGCATTGATTCAGGTGCTCTAACTTTGTTAGGAAGATAAAGTGGCTTTGTCCTTCAAGCAAACCCAACTGGTCAAGCCAGCTGAGTTTCAGGAAAAAAAAAATTGCAATAAGTATTTGTCTGAAATAACTTGTTTATTTGTGTTGTATTTCTGTTCCGTGAAATAATTAGAAAAACCTGTGTTCTACAGCGGGGTAATCTAAGTATCTTTTTCAGTAAAAAATGAAAATAGTAAAGCAACAGAACTCTAAATAATTAACTGCAAATACCAAAAATTCTTAGCTTTAAAAGTATTATGGAAATGTTAAGCTATAGAGCTACTTTTGGAAAGTCTCTTTTTTTGGTCAAAAGGATGGTAAATTCCAAAAGAGACAAATTTTACATTGCAAAAAAAAAAATAATAAATTCTTGAATTAAATATTATATTTTGGTCTGCTTTTTATAACCTTTGTTACTAATAGCCTCTGCTCCCAAGGTGTGTAGGGTCTACTGTAAATCGAGCAAAAAGAACAAGTGTGTTTGGCTTTTTTTTGTTATGTTTTTCAGTTAAAATTCAAATCTGCTCTTGGTGTTGTCATACTTTGGGTTGTATGTTACATGTGGTCAAAAAGCAAGGTAATGTTCTTGTATCATTTCACTTTCTGGCCTGAGAAAGATCTCATTCAATATCAATGATATAGAGAAATATTACTTCTTTACTGTGAGAGTGACTGAGCACTGGCACAGGTTGCCCAGGAAGGTTGTGGACTCTCCATCTTTGGAGATATTCAGAAAGTGCTTGGACATGGTCATGTCCAACCTTCTGTAGGTGGCCCTGGGTAAGCAGGGTGGTTGGGCCAGATGACCTCCAGAGGTCCCTTCCAGTCTACACCACTCTGTGATTCTGTGAAATTTTGCTGAGAAGATGTACAAAGCGTCACTCAGAAGAAAGCTGGATGAGAAGGTAGAAACCAAATATCTGAGCCTTAAAGACAGATCTTTTAACCATTAAGTTAGTTAAGAGCTAATGAAACAACAGATGATATAAAAGCAATTGCATTTACTTGAACATGCGTGGATCTACGAATACCTACCTTGCTCTGAGATTGGTACCTATCGTAGACGTAATCAAGCTGGTTCTGTACAAAGTTAACTGTATTTCTTCTGGGCTGTGTGAACTGTTTTATACGTGATTCCCCGTGGAATGGGATAGCCTTAATTTTAATAGGTGGTGACTTCCTCATCCCTGGAGGTGTTCAAGGCCAGGCTGGATGGGGTTTTGAGCAACCTGGTCTGGTGGGAGGTGTCCCTGCACGTGGCAGGGGGGTTGGAACTCAATGATTTTTAAGATCCCTTCCAAATCAAACAATTCTATGATTCTATGTAGCCCCTATGAGCTTGGGAATAGGCACAGTTCCCTCACCTTTTTTTCAAGGCTTCTGCTGTGGTAGCTGTAGATGAAAGTTCAAAGAATTCCTGTCCCATGTGTCCCCCCCCCGGTCTCCCATCCCCTTCTTAAAATAAGGTATCCATTGACTTTTTAAAGCTTATTTTCAGGCCCTTTTATTTTTCCAGATGTATTAATTGACCACATAAATGATTATATGGAAGAAGCTTGTTTTCCTACTAGATGGTTCTAAGAAAAATATATAGTTCATAAAACCATGTCCTCTTGGTGGGTATGTTTCTTTGTCCCTCGACTCCCTGGGCTTGGGATATACTTGTTTTAGGCACGGCACAAAATGTGGACATTTGTGGATGCTGAAGAATATGTGTGAGATAAAACAGATCAGTTAACCTGTAATGAAAGGCTTAGTATTAATAACTTTCCTGCAAAAGTTTTGTGTTCTGCCTGTAGGATTTCTTTCACTGGAGCCCTCATAAGGGGTCAAAAGTTTTTTCTGACTTGTCTATTGTTTTTGTTGGTGGTAGGAATCTACTGGTGGTGGTGGAGATGATGTCTTTTCAGAATAATTCCCTGGTTTTGTAGGGGGAAAACCAAAAGTAATAGATCAGACTTGTATCTGATTTAATTAAACATTTTTAAGAAATTTTGTTACATCGTGATGAAAGTGTTTGTCCCATACAAAAGTGCATGAGAGACTTTTTAAAAAAATAGTGAAAAATATTACTTGTATTTATGTATTCTTAGTCCTTGCCTTGTTAGTTGTTTCAGGCAAAAGTCACCAGATCCCATCACCTTGCAACTCAAATTCTTTTATTTGAGTGGTGATGTGGTCACACATGCATGAAACTCTGGAGTAGCAACTAGAAAAGGGAAAATGTCACACCCATTTTTAAAAAGGATTACCTTTTTTGGGAATTGCCAACCAAATGATTCCACCTCTGTGCCTGGTAAGATCATGAAACAAGTTGTCCTAGAAGCTTTGTCAAGGCATATGGGTGACAGGAGTGTTTAGAGAGAGCCAACATGGCTTCACAAAGGGCACATCCTGCTTGACTAATGTGGTGGCCTTCTACAATGGAGTGACTGTGGTGGTAGGTAAGGAAAGAGCAGCTGATATCATCTACCATGTTGTTGACATGGTCCCATGCAATAGCTGTGGACAGTTATGGGTTTTGTGGATGGCCTATTAGATGGATAAGGAGTTGACTGGATGGCTGCACTCAAAGAGTTATCAGTGGCTCGGTCTCTCCAGATGGAGATCAGTAATGGGTGGTGTCCCTGAGGGGTCTGTATTGGGACCAGTTCAATGTGTTTTCATCAGTGTTCGTTAGGGAGTGGGACTAAGTGCACTCTGCAGGTTGAGGGATTAGATTTTCTCCCTCCTCTCTGCCCTTGTGAGACCCCATCTGTAGTACAGCATCTGGTTCTGGATGTGGAACTGTTGGAGCAGGTCCAGAGGAGGGCCATGAAAGTGATCAGAATGCTGGAACCTGTCTCTTGTGAAGAAAGGCTGAAAGAATTGGGGTTGTTCAGACTGGTGAAGAGAATGGCTCTGGGGAGACCTTACTGCAACCCTTCGATCTACAAAGAGAGCTTATAAGGAAGACTGAGAGATACCTTTTACCAAGGCTCGTTGTCTGTAGAATCACAGGGCAAGGGGCAGCACTTTTAAACTGAAAAAGTGTAGGTTTAAATTTAAAGGTTTAAATTGAACATGAGGAAGAAGTTCTTTACTGTGAGGGTGGTGAGATGCTGGAACAGGTTGCCCACAGAAGCTGTGGTTTCCCCATTCCTGGAGGTGTTCAAGGTCAGTTAGACGGGGCTTGCAGCAATCTGATCTAGTGGAAGATGTCCCTGTCCACAGCAGTGTTTCCCTGCATGTACATGGGTAAACGAGCTGCAGCAAAAGATCATGCCTAGATGATCTTTAAGGCCCCTTCCAACTCTGACCATTTTGTGATTCTATGAACGTAAGAGTCAAACATATTTTTGACCTTGTCTGCTGCTGACTGTAGGTGATGTATGTAAGAATAATCTGCTCAGATACTCTTCCCACCATTCAGTGATCTGCAGCTCAGGTCTTCCTGAGCCAGAAGTGGGATTTTTTTTTAATATTTTTTTTTTTAATTTAATAATCCTTAACAGATTTTTTTTTCTTCAGTGAATTTGTCTTTGAGTCTTATAATTTTTACACCTTTAATACTTAATTGTTGTGTAAGACTCACTTGTATTTAATGGTCTCAAACTCCTGTGTTGTGAGTAGTATCAAGGCAAATCAGATTATTTAATTTTTCATAATGTTCTATTATCTCTATCACATATGCTAGTTATTGAGGGAGGGAAAGGTTTTGATCTGAAGTCTTAGAATACTACACTTACGTCGTTGAATGAAAGAAAATGCATTTTTGTGCCATGTAATCTGTGGGTCTCCTTGGTCATTCGTGTTAATGTATGTGTAAAGCAGAACTCGGAGTTGTGTAGCGAAGCAAGGAGGGATGTTACCACCTGTAGGTGTTAACAAGGTGAAAAGAGTTCAAACTAGTCACAGTGTATACAGGCAAACTGGCAAATATAAATACCAAGGGTGGAAATTGAAGGAGCTGAAGGATGGTGGTTGTGTGATCTCTTATTTTTTTGAGTAACATCCAGTGTTTCCCTGGACGTTCATTGGCAAACAGGCTGCAGCAAATACCTTGAAAGAAACAAGCTGCGAGCTATGGAATCTGCAGTAAAAAGATAAGTACAAAGAACTGAGCTGTTTTCTACAAAACCAGAAAAATATGCAGGAGTTTTTCTTAGTTTTTTTAACTTCATAATGTGTTACTTAGCACTCTGAGGGTATAGTTGGGAGGAGTATAGAAATTTAGCATACTTTTTCCAAAGTCAGGAAAGGTCACTTGTAACTCTTCTCAGGTTGCCTTGAGCTGAGAATTGTTGTGGAACCACAGTGTTCTAAGTATTATAGCACTGGCATCCTTTTCAAATGCTTCAGACTAATTGTAGGAGAAGCATTTAGTTTTCTAATGACAAAATTGCTTTGGTTGTGGGATTTTCTTAAACTGAAATTCAAAATAGTGGCAGAAACAGTTTAACAACAGCTGGTGAAAACAAATGGTTGCCCTGATAAAGGCAGCTTTAAAATAAAATATCAATAAACTGTTCCTGAGCTTAAGGAGTGTAGAATCTACTGGTTCAGCTAAATTGCTTATGGAGAATAACCTGGTAAAAATGGTTCAGTAAAACAAGCCTTTTCTGCCTGACCTGTGAGTAGCAAGGCATGACTTCATCTTTACCTCCAGATAAAATGGGAAGCATTTCAAATACAAACTTTGCTCATAACTGTGAAGTGAAACAGGCTTCTAACAAGACGTTTCTATTCTATTAACTTCAAGAATTAAATGCAAATTCTTAAGTCTTCAAACAACAATGTTAGTAAAGCTGTATTTCCCCCTTGGAGTATGTGGTTGTATTGAAATGTTTCATCAATACAGGTGTTCTCTATGAGAAGATCAGATTTTTCCATCCCCTCTCTTATTCCTTATTGTCAGAAATCAGAGCATATAGAGCAGGAAATGCAGTGGGTGAACTTTCTTGGTTGGAAAATGTCAAGCAAAGAAACTGAGTGATACTGCACAACTTCATCAGCCTGTTAGTGGTTTGTTTGGGGTTTTTGTTTGTTTGTGGGTTTTGGGTTGGATTTTTTTTTTTTAAGGGTGCTGAAATTGACACAAAGCCAACCTTCTTATTCTTCCATTATCACCCTGGGTGGGGGTGCTGCCAGAAGTCTATTCACTGATTTCAATAGCTTCTTCATGTAACTTAAATTATGGAGGACTTGGCTACATGGGATTTGGTACTGGTAGACAAGATGTATCAGTTCTTACTGTTAGTATATTAAAAATATTTAATGGCAATGGTGATTATTGAAAAATCTACCTATAGATACGTATGGGATGGGATGTCACGTTCTAAGGGGATGTGATTTCAAGTATGAAAATTTTATTATTAAAAACAGCTATGTTTTTCAATGGTCAATGATTTTTAATGGATAATTTAGTTAATAAAAGTTGTGTTATTTGTATGCTTTGGCATAGTAGCTTTGGAAGTAGTCAGGACTGCATAATGAAATGTAGCTTTTATACTGAATGTTTTGCTCTTGTCATGACACTTTCACCAAGGCATCTCTGGACATCTGCAGTCTCTTGAGAAATGCAGCTTAGGTCAGTTTGGGCTATAGTGAAACCCATATATATATATATGGGTTTCTGTATGCATCTGTTCTTAAGAATGGAATTCTGAGTGATGTTTTACACCACTGACAGCAGCTAATGGCTGGTTATGGGTACACCGTGCTATCCCAACATGAATAATTAGTCTTAATAGATTGGCATTCTAGTATAATTTTGTTGTAAAGATAAAAGGATCAGGTAATATCCTTCTGCCAAAACAAACTTGGGATATGTTGGGTACATGTCTAACTCTTCTTAATTACAGACTACTTTGAAGTGATGATGTGACCACTCTTCCCTTAAGCAAAATACTGAAGTCTAAGATATATAGGCCTTGGTTGTCTTGTTTCTTTGGTCATCAGGAAGTAATTCTGACTAAAGCATCAAGCTCTTCACTTTGTTCTGAACCAAAAGGGAAGACTTTATCCCTATAAAAGAGTAGGATTAATGTTACAGCAGGAGCCGGCAGAACTTCCAAGGCTTTGGATCCTGGAGATTTACTTGGCCCTTCTGTGATTCTGTAACATGTATATCTGTTGGTCCTTGCTGATGAAGGCTGTAACAAAGTTACAGTTTTTACATTTTTAATAAACAAAGTAGTCTTCCTATTAGTTAACCTGTCGATGCATAGCCTGTTATAAAACCAAGGCTTTTGTCTCATGTTTAGCCTTACTGTAAAAGGTCTTTAAAAATGTTTTATATCTTGTTTTTCCCAATAATAACTTTTAATCACCTTGACAGTGTGTTTTTTTTTTTATTCTCAATGAATTATCAACTGCTATACAAGTTAACCTAGTTTTAAAATGAGCTATCTTCTTATCTGTTGAGAACATTTTCCATGTATGTACCTGTTAACTAATCCTTCCTGTGCATAGTCACATTTATTTTTATCTTGATCAATATAAAGATAGCATTTCATAGTGCCAAAAAGTTTACTTCAAGGACATTTGTGAACCTTCAAGTCAAGTGTAAAATATGTAAGCTAGCTAAATTGCAGTAGAAAAACCCCACAAAGCCCAACAAAAAAATCCCCCACTCCTTCCCCCCAAAAACGGAAACAGGGTACTGGAAACTTAGCTTGCATTTTTTGTCAGCTTCATTCTGTCCTTTAAAGATTAGGCTATTACTATTTCCATGGTAATATGCAGAAGTGAACTGAGGTGATGAGAAACAGGCTTTCTGAGACCAGTATTTTATTTTTCATATGGCAGAAGTGTTGATATTTAATTTTTTTTTTTTTAATTGTTTGTCAACTATTGAGCTCCTCTAGTCAGACTGTAGAGACGAACAGTCAAACAGTTTCTTTCTAGTCCTATCCCCATTTCAGAGTTAAGAGGAAGGGCTGGAAAAAAGGACTGGACTAAGTTCTGTTATGTCTGTAAGCTATGGAGTAACCTGACAGTTGGGGTGGGGTGATGAGGTAGATGGAGATGTTCAGTAAAAGTAAACTTAAAAACCTACATTTCTTAAATCTACTAGTAGTTTCCACGCAGTGCATCTCGCATTCGGTAGCATAGTTGGTACTTGGATTTTCAGTTATCTATTTGCTCTGAGGATGGGTTCGCAGGAAACTAATTGAATTCATCTGCAAGGAAGTGTTTTTGAATGCTTATCCCAAATATGCTTTTCTTTTTGACTGTTTTTTCAATGCTGATGAAAATCAGGGGATTTTGTTATACTACTGCTAAGTTATACTACTGCTAAGGCAGTAGTATAGCATGTTATTTTTCCTGACTCCAACTCTGTATTTAGAATGCCTAATAAATTGACCATATTTTTTTCCATTTGATCCAGAACAACCAGAAGCATTGCCTTGTTTTGACTGAAATATCTGCTTGGTTGTGCAAGACTAAATATGGTGAAACTGTAGCTCCGTGGTTGATTTTCATAGAATCATAAAATGGTTCGGGTTGGAAGGGACCTTAAAATCATCAAGTTCCACCCCCGCCATGGGCAGGGACACCTCCCACCAGACCAGGTTGCTCAAAGCCCCATCCAACCTGTCCTTGAACTCCTCCAGGGATGGGGCAGCCTGGGAAAAGCCTTACATTTTTTTACAAGTTATTAAAGTACCTTCACGAAGCTTCTTAGACATTGTCTTGTCTTCTGTGTTGCCAGTAAGCTTCTTGCACAAAGGAAAAAGACTTCAGGGTTTGGTTTGTTGGGTTTTTTTTAAGGTGTTTGAAACCCATAGACTTAACTTTTTACTGCTTTAAATCTCAAGCTTTTTAAGTGGTATTTTTTACAGAAGTTAAGTTTCATCAAGATCCTGTTCAGTTGGTTTTGAACATTTGACATAGGAAGCTTTTGGAGGAGAGGATAACAAGTTCTTACAAATCTTGTCAAAGTTGGCAACAGGCAAAAGATAGAAACTTGCTGCAATGTCCCTGTAGGAGGTGGAAGAGATGAGGCTCTGGTTGATGCTGCAGTTTGTACCGGAAACTTTCTGCTTGTAGTAGCATCTAAACACACTGTTGTGCTGGCCTAACCCAAATTTCTTTTGGTAGTTGAGTGGATCCAGTTCCTCTCTCTGCTCCAAACTGTTCTTCCCTACAGAGTGTGTGGGTCCCTTACATGATCCCTTGTACAGTTTCTGCTCAGGGGAATTTTTCTCTGTCACATATTGTTTCTTCATAAACCTGTGTCAACCATTGCTCCATGGAGGAAGAGAGGGCAAAATTATCTGTGTACCATTTAAGTAGTACCAAATTGCATTGGCTTTGTGTAAATACCAAAACTCAGTGTTGTCTTCACTTATATTTAATTTTAAGGCATGATTTGCATTTCATTCTTCAGCATGAAACCTCCTTTCTGTTTGGAAAAAATTGATCTCTGACTAAACTATTGCCACTTTTTTTTGCCGTTGTTTGTTTTAAATTTTAAAATCTTGGCTAATCTTAATCAAAGTAAATTATCTGTTTCTCATTGTGGAAAAAGAATGTTAAAGACTGTTCGCCAGGTCACCACAGTTGAAATATGCAGAGGAAGGAGAGATGAGAAACCTCTTTTCCTCCATTGCTTTGCATCAGTAAATTGCTGAATGGGTGAGCTGCTGCTTCAGCTCCAATGCTTGTAGAGCTTTGGAACTCCCCAGGCTGTCATTAACTTTACTTAGCCATCCTGTAGTAATATACATTGAATTATGGAAGTCAGTTGCATCCTTCTCTTTCACTTTTAGGATATGCAGTTGAACAAGTTTTCTGTTTTGCAAATTAGCCACTCTGGCTCTAGGTATATTTTGCAAAATGTTCCTTGGATTTTGGAGTAAGGTGCACGCAACTGAGATAGCTCTATGTGATTAATGTCATCATCTTTTTGACTGCTGGTTGCACAACAGCAACAGGAAATCTATACAAATTGTTCTGGGGAACTAAGCACCAGAAACTAGAAGTGTCCTTGTCTTAGTCTTAAATTTCTCTTCCTTCCAAGATCCGTTTTCTAAAGCTTGTCTCCTATGATTTCAGTGGATCATTAAAGTTATTTTCTTCCCTTTCTGCCTTGTTTGTCTCAAATAGAAGTTTTTTTTGTGCTTTGCTGGTGAAGAAGAGCAGTGTGACAGCAATGCAGGTGGCATGTGTAGTAACAAGAAAAGTAAGTTCTGACTTACAGTGGATGTCCAAGCCTAATAACCATCACCTTCAGTGATCAATCATTCTGTAGGAATTACAGGCATTAATTAGGCATTAACTTTCTTTAATCATCTTTCTTTAAACCAGTGTGGAGATTGTTATTTTGCAAATTAGCTCTGAAGCCTAAAACTGATTGAGAGGTATATGTATATTATTTGGATTCGTAGTCATTACTTTAAATTCTTGAGTTTTCTTGTATGAATGCGTTACAGACTCATGTATGCCGGAAAGTGTATGAGTTGTCACAGCTAAGATGCAGTTTTACTGCAAAATTCAAAAGCTGAGTAAGTGATGCTGAAGAACAAAGGATGCACAATCCTTTACCTTGATAATCCTGTATCTTGTGATAATAAGTGATGCATTTACTTAACTGCATAAATGGGAAAGATTAACGACTAGAATCATGCAGGTTCTTCTATTTAGGGAGCCTTAAAAGTTCCTATAATGTTCTTGTTAATTACATTTAGTCATAATCATACATGAAATGTTGCAATGAAAGAGTCTTATTGCGCACAATAAATAGATATCAGGTTGCCTTGTTGTTTGCATGTTGTCTTACAGTGAAATAAATAGTTACTATATGAAAGAAAGAGAGAAGTTAGTCCTGAGAGAAAATGAAATGCAATGGTGTAATATGTATCGGTGTTATTTTATACACTAACGTTTTGTTGTAAGTTAACATTGTAACATGACAGCACCTGCAATGAAGTTCAGTCATACACAAGTTCAGTGTTTATTTTGATAATCAAGAATGTTTCACAGGTTCAGGAAATTGCACTTAAAGAAATCATGGGAACTCAAAAACTTTTTACCCCCTAAGAGCCGGTGTAAATGTGTGGTGACTGCTGTGACAACTCGTATATAATAACAGATGAACTGAAGTGTGACTTGGTTCCCTCGTGTAATGATTTGTTTAGACCTCTTCCTGACATCTGTGTTGAAACATGAGAGCTCTTGTTACTGAAAGGTTTGATTATGAATGATGAAGCACAGTGATATCAGATCTTGTGGTTTGGAGCGTGTCAGGAAGAAGTAATGATGTCAAGTGATCTCATGATTGTAGCAGAATTTCTGGGAGGCTTTAAATGGTATTTTAATGCCACTAGTAAGAAGTCATATGGATTATTTTTAATAGGTCTTTTTTCTCCTGTCTGGAAAGTGTCAGGAGATCATTCTTTTCCTGTATGGATAACATTATCTCAACCACCTGTTTTAAGAACGAGCAGGGTTTGTTTCAAATGAAAAGGTAATTTGCATGTAGGTCCTCTCTAATGAGAACCTCTCATTTTTATAAACTTCTGGAAGTTGCCCCAATTTGATTTTGTAGGCTGCTGACAAGCTCATATCAACTATTAAGTTTTCTCAGTATCTTTTCTTCAGTAAACTTTATTTAAGAAATAATGAAATTCCTTTATCTTTCTTTAATAAGTGTAAATGATATAAAAGTTAAAGTCCTTAGTGATCCATAGTGGATTCCAATATATAGTTTAAAAAAATCAAAACCCCATAGAACTTAAAAGGCTCACTTTGAGATTTAGACTAGGGCATGTTCTGTCAGTTGTTTTGTGAAAATTTTCTGATTTTTCTTCAAGAAAGAAGATTTTTCAGCTGGTTTAATATACTTTCAGTTTAGTCTCAAAAAACAAGAATGAAAAATTTTATCTTTAACAAATTTCAAATGAGTCTAGATGCATTCCTTTCTGTTGGGATGCTCTTTGGGGAGTTCAACACAAGTCCAGGAATTACATTATTACACTTTCCAGTGTTTTTTCTGCTAATGATGTAAAACTCTGGCAGAGAATATTTATCAGATATGTGTGCTTCCTTCAGTTACTCTTTTATCTCAAAAAGTAGATATTGAATATTGTGGCCTGGATCTTTAAATAAGGCTATTTGTCTGACATTTTGAGAGTTTCAGAACCGTCTGTTCTGAATTTAGGAAGTGGAATACAAGGGGAGGGAGCTTAAAATAGCAACTCTGTGAGATTAGTTTAAAGAAGAAAATCAACATTCACTTAAAAAATGTAATAACTCATTTAATGCTATCTAAAGAGCAGCCATTTAATTACCGTTTAACTGAAACCATATGGATAATGTAATTGTCTGCTTGAGACGTCACTTTTGGCATTTTCTCTTCTGTTATTTTGTTGTCACCTTCATAGTTACTGTAAAGAATTTATGCTCAGGTGCATCTTTATATTATGTTTCATAAATAGATTAAGGTTGCAGCTCAGTAGTTTGTATCCTATATTCCAAGATAATGTATGGCCCTCACGTGGGGGAGGGAAAGGTTGGAGTAGATAAAATATGTGTCAGCAGTGGCACTTGATATTCTGAAGAGGTATTAGAAGACCCTTTTGTGGTGGGTAGTCTCATGACTTAAAGTTGGTCATATCAGATTTTACTCGGAAAACCTTGGTTTGGCAGCCTGGGGGAAAGTTGCATTGAAAATTTAATAGCAATTCAAGAAAATCAGAGACAAAGGGAAAACTGACATAGGTTTGCTCTCAGGATGCTCTTCAGCTGTGGTCTGACTACAGACTGCTTACATGCCAGGACTTTTTTTGCTCAAACACGACTTTGTGAGATGAATAGAATCATCTCTCTAATGGACTGTAGCAACAAAGGATAATTCTTATTAATGTACTTGAAAATGTGACTGATAGTGAAAATAGCATAAGAGACTGCAGTATGTTGGCCATAGTATCTGTTACATCTTTAACTTTTACAGTAACCATTCGTAGACTCATCATTTCTGGTACTCTGTGAATTAAAGATTACATCTTGGGTATGTAGAGCGGTTGGTGTTCTGCAAAAGATTACAAGCTGAGCAAGTTCTTCCTGTTCATTTATTTACCTTTGGCTAACCAAAAAGTGCAGCTGGTTTTCCACACAAGGAATCACATTATCATGTTAAGATGAGTGTTAGATATAATAAAAATTAGGAGCCACCTTTGGCTACTACTCACAGCACTCAGTCAGCTCTTCAGCAGCTTAACAGCCTGGCAAGGAATTGCCCATGGACTAGCACTTTCTTTGGAAAATCTTGTCCTCTTCTGCCACTAGACCCAAGTAGATATTACTATTTGCATTTATGCCACAATGTTCTCCTTACCCAATCATAACTTCCTCAAGGATTTTCATCAGTGCTTTTCTTCTCCTTTAGAATATGGAAAATAAATTGATTTCCGGTTCATAGCTATTCTGAAAAGAAAGACTTTGCTCTCTCCTAAACATATGGGGGCTCTGCCCTCAAGATTAAGCCTGAGATTCTTTTCCTATCGTTCCTCTGCTACAAGTACCAGACTTTTTTTTAGGGCTTTTTTTGTTTGTTTTAATAACTATCTGTCCAACAGCAAGTGGGATTCAAACTTTATCTTTTCTGAGTTTGTTCTTGTTCTTTTCAGAGAACCAAAGGTACTCAGCATCTGTCAATATTTGTGAACCTGCTTAAGAAAACAAGGAATTAGTGTTTATTCATATTTAGGCAGATCAGGTGCAAGATCCAGACAGAAACTAAGAGAGAGAACTGGGAAAACAAGGCCAGTGCTTCTGGTGAACATAACTTGGTACTGACCTAGGCACAGCCTGTCAGAGGACAGTCAAGTCACTTTGGGCAGTTTTCTGTATATCACGTTCCTTAGTCCTAACCTATCTGCACGTATGTGGTGGTGATGTGTGGTATGTGTTAGGTCTCATCTATGGCTGTAATCATGGTGTTATAGAAGATAACTGATACTGCTCCTCAGCAATCCTGTGGATGAAGCAGGATTCATCCTGCTGTGTTGTATATGCAGTTTAGACTTCAGATAGACTGTTCTTCTAAGTCTTATCCCCATTGATGTTATGCATGCTTGAGAAGAAAGTTGGAGTACCTGTTTGAATCTCTCTGAATCCTGTTACCTCCAAGGGATTTCTAAGTTTTGAATTAATGCTTCAATACTGAGGGCTTTCAAGTCTTAAAATATTATACTCTATTCGAAGGGATTCTCGTTGGTTATTACACTCTCTCAATAAGCAGTAGCATCTCCTCTTATTTCTCACGTGTATGAAGGCACTGAATTTTGGAAAATGGCAACATCTAATCATATTTTGTCCCATTCCTGTTACTGGCAGGACTGGCCCTCAGTGTTGTCAGATTGTGGCTGGAGGTCATATCTCTGTGTCAGATTTAGTTTGTCATATTATTTGGTTAGACTGTATAGTACTAACTTTTTTTAAGCAAACATAATATTACTCTGCTGCTCAAGGAACTACACTTCTTACCTATATTGAAATAGTCTTTATTTTAATATCAAGAATGTAATCCTGATTTCCTTTGATCAAAAAGCCAATGAGATCAATGAACTTCTGCAATGAAATTTAATCCTTAATTACCAAGTCAACCTTAGAATTCCAATTGAATCAATCAAACTGTTTTCCCAGCATACTCCCTTCTGCAAAACAGAACCATAGAATATCTCAAGTTGGAAGGGACCTGTAAAGATCATAGACTCCAACTCCCTACTCCTCACAGGAGTAAGAGCATTATCCAGGAACTCTGACAGGCTTGGTGCCATGACCCCTTCCCTGGGAACCTCTTCCAGTCATCACCCACCCTCTCAGTGAAGAATCTTTTCCTAATGTCCAACCTGAATTTCCCCTGACGCAGCTTCATACCATTTCCATGTGTCCTATGGTTGGTCACCAGAGAGAGGAGACCAGCACCACCTCCCCTGCTGCCCCCATTTAGGAAGCTGTAGACTGCGATGTGGTCACCTTTCAGCCTTCTCCTCTTCAAGCTGAACAAGCCAAATGACCTCAGGCACTCCTTGTAAGTCTTGCCCTCAAGACTTTTCACCATATTGGTCACCCTCTTGTGGACACACTATAACACTTCTTATATTGAGGTGCCCAAAATTGCACACAGCACTCGATGTGGGGCTGCACCAGCACATTGTAGTAGTGGGACAGTCCCCCCTCCCTCAGCAAGCTGGCTATGCTGTGCTTGAGGCATCCCAGGACACGGTTGGCCCTTTTGGCTGCCAGGGCACACCATTGACTCATGTTCAACTCGACATTAATCCAGACCCTCAGACCTCTTTCTGCTCTCCAGCCTCTTGTTCCCCAGTTTGTACCAGAATTACCTTCTCCCAGATGAGAATCCTGAAAAAAAAAATAAAAATCCAAAGGCAAAGCTCTGGTATGCTACCTTGTTCAAGTCTAGTCCTGCAACATTTTTTTTTTTCTTTGTGAAAGTTCCTTTGGGGCTCAGTGTTGATTCAGTACAGATTGTAGAAGTGGCAATTCTGTATGTGCCATAAAGCAACTTTTAAAATTAGCTAATTGGAGTTTTCTGAATGTAGATGTTTTCAACGGCTATTAGAGAGACGTTATCTGGCAATAGATTTTAACAATCTGTTTGTGTAAGATTTTGTTTAATGTTTTCTCATTCATCTCAGCTTTTGAGAAAAAGAAAACACTTCTTAAATTAATTCACGTTTCTTAATATCAGTCAGTAATGTATTGTTCTAATAACAAATTACATTAAACAGGGCTATCTAAGCTAGCAGGTGAGTCCTTTGGTAGTGCTCCAGAAAAATGGCTAGATTTACTATTGCTATTTAGCTCCCCTTAACTTCAGGTGGACTTTTGTAAAGTGTAACAAATGTAAACCACTTGAAGTTTATTTGTGCGTTTCACTTATTGAAATCACCGATAAAGGGTAAAAACCACTTGCTTATTTTACAGGTCAACAGCAAGGACAAGATGGAGTGAAAGTACAGCAAGCCACAATCACTCCTGTTACTGTAGCAGTAGGTGGCATCGCTAATGCAGCAATTGGTGCTGTTAGTCCTGATCAGATAACACAAGTGCAGCTGCAACAGGCTCAACAAGCTTCTGACCAGGAAGTGCAACCTGGCAAGAGATTGAGAAGAGTTGCCTGCTCATGTCCTAATTGCAGAGAGGGAGAAGGAAGGTAAATGTAAATTTTATCAGTACGTATTTAGGCTTCTTATCACAGTTTGTCTCATTTGGGCATGAGGTTTTATTATATTGTCTATATTTTATAATGCTTTCTATCAGAAAGTATGTTTTTATATTTCTTTTTAGACAGGGGAATGTAATTGTCTCTATTAGCATGAAATATTTTTCCTAAAGATAATTATAATTTAGATTATAATTACATACCTGTTTAAATTCAATCTTTTTAGAGGCAGCAATGAACCAGGAAAAAAGAAACAACATATCTGCCATATTGAAGGATGTGGAAAAGTTTATGGCAAGACATCTCATCTTCGAGCACATCTGCGCTGGCATACTGGTGAAAGACCATTTATATGCAACTGGATTTTTTGTGGCAAGCGGTTTACAAGGAGCGATGAGTTACAAAGACATAGAAGAACCCACACAGGTTGGTCAGCCCTTTTTTTTATGCATAGTACAACAAGTCTGAATCGTTGGCCAAGGTTAAACAGTGACATCAAAGATCTCACTTATTATGATCTCTGAAAACTACTTTTAAATCTAAATAAAGTAACGTTAAAACAAAGTGGTTGATTTCAGTTTTTATCTATGCAAGATGACTGTGATATCAAATATATAAAATGAGGTCTGTTCAAACTGTTCTTCTGTACCTGTGCTAGGAAAAGATGATTGTTTCATCACAGTGTGGGTTAGATGAGTGGACAGTGAGGTGAATTGAGAACTGACTGAACAGCAGAGCTCAGAGGGTTGTAATCAGTGGTGCAGAGTCCAACTGGAGACCTATAAATCGTGGTGTTCCCCACGGGTCGCTGCTGGGTCCAATCTTATTCAATATATTCATCAGTGACCTGGATGAGGGGAAAGAGTGTATACCCAGGATGTTTGAGGACACAAAACTGGGAGGGATGATTGACATATCAGAAGGCTGTGCCACTGTTCAGTGACACCGTTCTCCACCTCAGGCTGGAGACTTGGGCAGAGAAGAACCTAATGAAGTTCAGCAAGGGCAAGTGTAGGTTCCTGCACTTGGGAAGGAATAACCCTGTGTACTGGTACAGGTTTGGGACTGATCTGCTGGAGAGCAACTCTGTGGAGAAGGACCCGAGAGTCCTGGTAGACAAGTTGACCATGAGCCAGCAAGGTGCCCTTGTAGCCAAGTGATATAGGTATCATACATCCTCTTGGAGCTTTGGGATTCATGTTTCCAAATTCCCTTTGTAATCTAAATAACAAAAGCATTCTTAAAACATGCTATCAGGTAGTTCTTTTAGGGCTTTTACTTCTCCTACTCTATCAGATTTATATAAGTTTATGAAAATTCTCTGGTGACCTGAAGGTCAAGCTTCTCACCAGATAATCACAGTATAGCAAGTATTTGTTGAGAACATTTTAGTAGTGAAGAGTGGACTGCCAAAAGCCTGTGATCTGAAAATCAGACAGGTAGAGAAGAAAACACTGTATCCTTTTAAAGACAGTTCAAATGTTGAATAGAAAAGGGTTAGATTCAAATAACCAAGTGAAAAGTGCTTAGTGCTATTTATTGATAACATTTTGGTTTTGTTCTTCTTTTAAAAAAGGTGAAAAGAGATTTGAGTGTCCAGAGTGTTCTAAAAGGTTTATGCGAAGTGACCATCTCTCAAAACATGTCAAAACTCATCAGAACAAGAAGGGTGGTGGAACAGCCCTTGCTATTGTTACCTCAGGAGAACTGGACTCTTCAGTTACTGAGGTTCTTGGTTCTCCAAGAATTGTCACTGTTGCTGCCATTTCTCAAGATTCAAACCCAGCAACCCCTAATGTTTCAACAAACATGGAAGAATTCTGAAAGGAAACATTTATATGGATGCCTAGTGCTGCACTTAAGTTTACATACCTTTCAGGATATGGAAGTGGGCTGGTAAAGTGGATTACAGAGCAGGAAATCATGTTTTCAGTCGTGACTTCTGTAAGTGTTCCAGGCTGGAGGGTCAGCATGGGAAGTGTACACCGGTGCAACAAGACAAAAAATTTCAAAAATACAAACAGCGCAAATTGATGTACTGGATAAACAGATGGGGGAATTTCCATACTGTACTTTTTTAGTTATATGTCTGTATGTCATGTAATGATTTTAAATGAACTTTTCCCCCTCCCCTATTTTAGCATTGTATGTTAACGTGTTTATAAAATCAGATAATATCAATGTAAAACAGGGTGGAGCTTGACTGGGTTTAATATCATTTGATGAAGGTACTTTGTTTTTAAAACAAATTTGTAATATTTTCATGAGAACATCCTTTTCCCATAAGGCGCAGCAAAGCCTGCTGAATAATCATGGAAATGTTCTAGGGTTTTGCTCAGTTCATAGAACACATCAGTGATTTTTGGCCGTCTTTTCTCAAGTTTTGGAATGACTCATAGAGCAGCTGGATGATGCATGCTGCAAAGTGGTTCTGAGGTGGAACCTCAGATTAATGTTGACCACTACATTATAGTAGTGTGTATAAATGACAATCAGTGAGTTCTAATTCCTCTCTTTGTTTGGAGAGCTAAGGTGATGTAGAATTAGTGTATAGTGTAGGAAAGATAAACCCATAGAAAGATATTAATGTAAGATTTTACAAAAGTAACGGTATCTTTATGTAGGATGAAAAATGAATATGGCAGCTTTTGTGTCAGTTTTTGGTATTTCGTTATATTTTAAAACATCCGTGGTCCATTTCTAACTTGTAGGTAACATGAATCATAAAAACTTGATCTTAAGTGTTTAAGTGGTTTAATTTTGTTAGAATTCATGGAAATTAATCAGACAATTGAGTGTTGTAGCTCATTCTCCAGTATCTTTTCTCTGTAAATACTAGTTATAATATTGTGGTTAATGTGCGGAGTTCTTTATGCTTTGACTTAATAGCCAAAGAAAAGAATTAATTATCACATTTTAACCAAAAAAACGTATCGACAGTAAACATTTTCTCTCTTTTCCCCTAAATATTACTGTCTTTATTTTCTCTTCAAGGTTAATATGTGGGCTGGTAATAAATATCTGTAACCCATCAAGTCTTACATTGAGCCTCCAACCACAAAACAAACTGGGGAAAGAGGAATATAGTTATCTTTTTATTACGTGACTTTTGATTTCAAAGGTTTGGTTACATTTTCAGATGTGCCAGTTTAATAGGAATATAGTGGAAATAAAAAACAGCAACAATAAAAACAAACTGCATTTTGTATGTGAAAACTCCAGTACGTACAAGGAGGAAAGATGGCCAAATATTTCATACTCAGGATTTTTAATTACTTCCCCTACATATAAATATAGCCTTTTACACACACAGTCATTTGGTAATAATTCTCATGACCATTTTTTAAAAAAAATTTATACACCAAAATATTTTTGATGTAACTAAAGGAAGTACAGTGCAAGGAGGATAAATTTTGTTTGTTTGCTTTTTTTTTCCTCTGCAAATTACAAAAGGAAGAATGTATTTGGTAGCTGTTAGTTTGAGAGACATAACAGGTACCTTTTGCATTCCCTCACGAAACATATACTTCTCATCTGAATACTTTATCAATCTTGTGGTGTTATCTGTATTTTTGAAGCAAGAGAAATACCAATCATTGTTTACACTGTGTACACTTTAGGCCAGCCCTTTGTAGCAAAATATTAAGCTGAAGGTATTTTATACTTTCAGCTTACATAAAAAGCTTTGAGATTAAAGAAAAACAATTTTACACTGTGGTTATAAATTTCAAGTTTCTTAAAGCTTTTGTAGACTTGTAACAGAGTCTTTAAATTTTAGTTGGGTTTTGTACATTATTTTGTATATTTTATTTAAAGTACTCTTAACTGATGTATCTGGATTTAAAACATCAGAATCAACTAGATGTTACATTTAATACAGATGAACGTTAGGTAGTATTAACTGTTAATTTTATTATATAGGAAATGAAACGTCAAATATATATTTTATCATTAAGCTTCACAATCAGTGCTATAAATTTCTTTATGCAAAGAAAAAAAAAATTTCCTAATGTTAATACCATGTTTCCTAGAACTTAACAATTTTTGTAAACTGAAGTTAGGAGCATTCTGCACAACCATTTCATACCTAATTTTTTCATGCATACTTCTGTATGCAGATAAGAAACCGAAGTAATTTTTAATCTGCAATGAATCCCTATTATAGATGTCTCAAACCCTAAATAATCTGGTCGGCTTCCTAGCATCTCGAGTACATTAACTTGTGTTAGCAGGTGCACATGTTACCGCTGGAATTAGAACCATTTGGACAGTCTGTTCTGCATAACCATTCGGAATCCACTTTTCTGTCTTAAAAGGATCGTAAATTTCGATGTCCTTTATTTGACTCGGTGGGATATAGCTGTTGTAAGTAATAGGGCACAGATGTGCAGTAGTATCTTGTTTAATGGCATTTCACTGTTCATTCCCTTTGCCACTGTTAAAAAAATTTGCTTTATTGTAATTATCAGTGCAAAGTGTATTTACCATGGTAGAACTCCAGTGTTAGAATAGTTTTTTTCTTACAATATACTTTCTTTGGTTAGGTTCGTGTATGTGTTGCCGATTACATTAGAAATTGGTGTTAAGTCATTATTTATCACATACTTTCACGAGAGCAGTAATAAAAGTGTGTAATCTAGGAGAAAAAGTTAATTTGTCAAAGTTAGGTAAGCATGATGTTTAGGTCCTATTTTTCAATTTTATAACTGTTTTATTGCAACGATATTTGTATTTAAGTCTTCATTTTAATGCCTTGTGGTGTTTTTTTATGCATGTCACTGAATTGTCATCCCGCAAGAATTGATGTGCAGCATAGGGTATTAAATCTACATAATGATTTTGAAACAGAAAAATAGTTGATGGTAAAAATGTAAATGTTTTGCAAAAAAATTCCTTATAAAAAAGTTTTGTAGTAATATTTCACTTGTAAATTTTTCTAAAAAAAAAATGGAAAAGGAAAAAAATGAGAGTAACGTTTCCCCACATCTAGACTTTAGAAATTCATTCTGCCAGCAAAGCCTGTGAGGCATTAATTTGACACTTTTACAATGCTGATTTGTATAATTTTTTTGGTGGGTTTGGAACTAAAATCATGTACAAGTTGTTGCCTGCAATAACAATTTGCAAGTAACCTATTAAAATTCCCTTGAGTTTAAAAGGTTTCTTCCTTTAATTACTTACAACATAAAGCAGCAATAAATTATGTTTGAGTGATAATCTGTTCATGAAGAAGAACGCTAGAAAGCAAATGCTTCTCAATGGGGAAAGGTTGGCAGCAGCTTCTGGATTTGTGTAATTAAGACCTGTACTTGCTGGTCAGCGTTTCCCAACTGGCAGGCTCCCAGCAGGGAATTAAACCAGCAGATTCGAGCTCAGCATGAATTCCCTGGGATTTGTTCAGCTCTTGGGAATGGAAGTTATCCCTGAACCTACCAAAAGGAGTAACCAAAGGAAAAAAAAAAAAAAAAAAGAAACAAACAACTTTCTAAGGTAAGGAGTGTGAACGCGCCCACAAATAAATAATTAAAAATATTTTTTAAAAAAAAGATAATTCAGTTTGAGAGAGAGAGAAATAATGGAAGTGCCGTGATGGCATTGCAGACAGGGAATTAATAGAACAAATACGTGGAAACCTGAAAGTACTGACTTGAACTCATAGAAAATATGCTGAGTTTTTCTTAGTGAAATGTAAACAGGCTCCTGCATTGTGATACACTAAAATAACTTCAGTGCTATATTAAACTGCTAATCATAATGGTATACTAATTGTTTTAATACTAAAAAAAAAAAATTAAATAATTATGGTAAGCCTTATCTCACTATTGCAGTGAACAAGTAGTAGTATTTCACAAAGGAAGAAACAAATATAGAATCACAGAGTCTTTTCAGTTGGAGAAGACCCTTAAGATCCCCGAGTTCAAGCATAAACCTGACCCTGCCAAGTCCACCCCTAAACCATGTCCGTAAGCACCACGTCTACACTTAACGAGACCAGTTGCTTTTTCCATTTTCCAAAAGAAGACAGAATTTAAAATTTGTGCCTTCTGGCCTTGTAGTCCAAGACAGAATCATCTTTCTTCTTTCCTAATTGCGACCTGTTTTGTGAAATACCTGGTTAATTTTAAGTCTCATTAAACTCTATTTGAATGCAGTGATTCTAATATCAGACAAACTTATTAACTGAAGTCAAACCATGTCATAATTCAAACTAATATGTCTTTACTGGCCAATTCTTTGGTATTTGTAGCACTAGTGTTTTTATTGTTAATAAATACATGCGGTTTTGAAGAAATTGTCAATAATCTAGATTATTGATAAGAGAGTAGTCCTCCATTTATGCAGCCACCATTGTTCATTATCAGAAAAACAAAATCTTACATAAAGACATTAAGAATGAACGTGCATACTGTGTTTTACCCTTTTAGTTCTTTAAATGTGATCATTTTACTCTGTGGAAGATAAAGTGTAACACCGATTGAGTAATTTCTTCTTCTGCATCTTTAGATGGAGTACCATTGCTATGATTTTCTGAAATTATATTTTCTACATTTATTCTGTTAGCTTAATTTTATGTCCAGGTAAGTAGCAAATATCAGGGTGTGTTTTTTCTATATGTAATATTCATACCGAAATTTTGCTGTTGCCTTCACTCCTTTATGCTTTCCGCATCCCTGCTTCCCATTCCTTTTCCTTTCTCAGAGCTACTTGCATCATTTTCTGACATCCAGCTTGATTGGTGATGGAATCGACTGATGTGAAGGTCTCTGAAGGTGCTTTCTTCAGGTAAGCTGGACAATAAACCACCCTGAGTGGGGGATTTGGCTCCATGTGCTTATTCCATAATGCAAATTACTAGACATGGTGAAAGTTCTGTCCTTATGATGGTTGTCTCACCATTTCCTGGTGGACGATAAGTTGACCATGAGGCAGCAATGTGCCCTTGTGGGTAAGAAAGGCAGTGGTCTCCTGGGGTGCATTATAAAGAGAGTGGCCAGCAGGTCAAGGGAGGTCATCCTCCCCTCTGCTCTGCCTCTGTGAGGCCACATCTAGAAGAGGCTGCCCCCGAGAAGTGGTGGAGTCTCCATCTCCAAAGACATTCAAACCCACCTGGACACATTCCTGTGGGACCTGCTCTGGGTGACCCTGCTTTGGCAGGTTGGACTAGATGATCTCAGAAGGTCCCTTCCAACCCCTACCATTCTGTGATTTTGCCATGGAATTGCCTGTGTCTTCTCCAGAAGCATTTGGGATAGAAAATGTATAGCCTGCAAAGGATTTTTTAATAGGCTCTGATACTTGAGAATTGTTCAAGTGAAAGGTTTCTTCAAATCACTCCGCTAGCATTGCTGAGATATTTTTCTGTCTGGTTTTTAGTTTGTTTGGGGTTGTTGAGTTTTTTTAGCAAGGATCGAAAAATTACCTACTTCTAAATTGCCAGATCAAGGACCGTAGGCATTTCTTTGTCTTTTACCAGCATCAGCGTGCAATGTCAGATTCACAAGATGTAGATTTCAACCTTTGCCTATCATTTATACATTTATATAAATGGAAATGGCTAGTCTTGAACCATTTAACAATTTCTTAAAGTAATGGGGTTTGGCACAACTTTTTCATTTTAAAAAGAACAAAAACAAAACCCACAAAAATGTTGTCAACTTTTAGAGTTTTCCCTAGGAAGAAACCCTTCTGTTCTCAAATGAAGTGTATTGGAGACCATAAATTTTCAGAGGTTTCTTTACCAGCAATTCTAGAATTTTTCACTTTCTCTCTCACATCTGTCACCTGTGCTGTATCCTCACCTGGGTTTCCATTAAGACCTTCTCAAATGCTGTATCTTTTTCTCATAATAATCTCCTACTTCTTGGTAAAACCACTGAGGAAAACACATGACTGGACAAAAGAAGTACTCCATCTCCAATATTTATATTGGAAAAGTCTTTTGGAAAGTATTTTGAGTTGAATGATGTCTCTGTTCCATCCCCAGGTATTGTAGAAGCATGGTCCAGGGCAGAGTTTAAAATGGAGTACAAATTTGCAGGGCAGGGGGTGTTTCTCAAAACATGTGCTGCTGGTCTGAAATTCTGTTGTGTTAGTTTTTAAGCCGTTTTAAGTTCAATGCATAGCTTTGTGCCACTTCTATATATATATATATCTAAAGGAAAATCTTGGGACAAGTTCCAGGAAGAACCCAGTCTCAAAGCTGGCTGAACTTTTGGTGTTGACACATTTGTCAAAGTTTTGGAAGACTTTTAAAGCAACAAAAAAAAAAGCATTAAGAGGAGCGTGGTCTGTGTAGAGTGAGACACAATCTGATTTTTGAAAAAAATGTAATTGAATCAATGAAGTATTGATTTATTTCCATAGCTCGATTTACTCGCTTGAACTGCTGCTGGTAGGTAAGGTGTGTGTCTGCTAAGTGATGCATGTGCATCTTTCAGGAGTTACCTCAAAGACTTTTGAGTTAGTCCATCAACAAGTTTATAAAACACTGTCTTCTTTCTAACTCCTTTTAATCAGTTCTACTTGGGTCTTACAGATACACATCCTCTACTTATAGTTTTTAAAAAAAAAAATCTAAGAAACTAATATATAAAATTCCACAGGTAGGTGGAAAAAAGCCAAGGAAGTAAAAGCCAAACTAAGTGAATTAATGTTTTCTAGGCACATACTTTATTTTTATCCTGCCGTTATTTTTACTTAGGCATGCCAGATTTTCATCACCTTCTTTTGTCAGTTCTTAACAGAAAACTTCCATAACCAGATGTGAAAGACATGTTTGTTTAGAGGAAAAAAGGTAGCTAGAGCACAGCCAGGATTCTGGTTGGTGTACCTTTTCCCCCTAAAGTCTGAGGTTTTTGTAGACAGCTGTTATTAAAGCTTACTGCTGTTGGTAAAGGGAAAAGAAGTCAAAATAACCTCCTTGAAGGAGGCAAGAATTACTTGCGAGTGGGATGACAGGGATGATGAAGTGTCTAATTAGTAGGAAAAAAGGGTGATATAAAAGAGTGCATTACAAAACAGGAGACTGAAGAACAGGAACGAACCTGAATGGGATCTAAAATGATAACATAAGAGTAGGAAAAGGAGTAGTTCCCATCTTAAGCTAGGAGGTGGAGAACATGTAGGATTGTCCCGTTACAAATACACATTTTTTTTAATGCTTTTGACTTTTGAAACAACACTAACCATGCACATGATCCAGACAGCTTCTTTCTATCTTGACAAGCAGCAGAAGTTGCTGAGTACTCGGTAGACTTGCCTCTGAAAGTTCTTTAAAAGTGGAAATCCTTATTAAAGTTTATTTTTCTAAACTGCTGGATTTGCAGACACAGTGGAAAAGATTAAAAGTAGAGTCCCCAAGGAGCTGTGCATGGACATAGTAAACATCAATCATCCTGGATCTGTTACCATCTGTTTACATTAAGACAAGCAATCAATTTTTACAGGCTATCATAAACCAGAAAGATTTTTCTACTTACATAGAAAAAAATTGAATTTTCGCTAGCTTTTTTACCCTCGTCTTTTATAGCAGAGTGAAACTACGCAAAAAACCAAGTCAGTACCCTTGATGGACTAAAAATACTGTGGTTTAAACAGTAAGAATTTAAGGTGTGAAGTGGCAATGCATTTAAGCTCCTGCTCTTAAATATGGACAGAACTGATTTCACTGTCTTTCAACAGCAACTTACTGAAAAAGTTTAAAAGATGTAATTCAGATGTATTATGGTCAATAGGGCTTTTGCATTAAACACAATCCACACTACCACCTTAACCTTTACAGATTTCACTTCTGTTGAACTAAATGCCTGAACCCACTCCTGAAACCAATATTGGAACCTTTGGGTAGCCTTCTCTTTTTGCACTTCAAGCTTTCAAAACTAGTTTGGCATCGTGCATCGTCTAGAAACCACTCTGATTACTGTTTATTATTGCTCTTTAGCAATATTAGAGCTTAGAGAGCTCTATTGCTCTCTAATAAGGTGTGATTGTACCTTTGTTCGTCCTTCAGTTACAGCTGTTCAATAGCCTCTGTTTGTTTTACCACAGTTTACTGATACCACACTGTAAAAATAAAATTTCTTAGTCTTTTAAGAACTCTAGTCTATATTAGTTATCTAATTAACTGGTAATAGTTGACTGATCAGCCAGTAGCATGCATGTAAAGAGTAGAGAGCTGGAGATCCACGGAGTGTGTAACAAGACAATATGTAAAGAGGCATTACCTGCAAAAATGCTGAATTTAATCTTTATTTGCTCTCTTCCATTCTTTAAATTTCTGCATGTGGCCTGCAGAAAAAAAAAAAAAATCATTGTCCTTGATCTAGAGAAGATGTCTAGAAAATGCAGACATGTATTACACGTGCAGAGAAAAAAAGTTGGCTGAGGCAAAAAATTTTTGCAACCAACCCCTGCCAATTAGACAGCAATGATATGTTGAGGAACATCAAAAGTGAAATTTATTGGTGAGAATGATAACAGATTTCAAATGTGTCGCAGGTTCAGAGAAGGAATTTTGGGGGATTACCTTTTTATCATGTTGAAGAAATTAATGTATCACAATAATCTGTATGAATCCTTTCATTTTAAATGACTTCACAGAATGTTGCATGTCATCCTTCAGCTGAAGTAACTATCCAAAACTTTCCACAAAGATCCAACAAGCAGGAGTTTATAATGAGGATAAGAAAATGACTTTTTGAAGGTGCCGACCCTTTTCACTTCAGAGAAAAAAAAAGGCTTCTGTTTAACGACTTCACTGAGATCCTAGGGATCGATATCTGTTTCTTGTACATCTAGTCAACTGTCACCTGATGTCCCTCAAGGTTTCAGATTATGATTTCAAATTACTGTTGAATTTGTCTGTTAATCATCTGTTAATTACTCTTCTAACTGGCCAACTAAGAGATTCAAATATCCACTCTACATCCCTTGTTGAATGTGTCTATTCATAGCTGCAACAGGTACCTACAAAATTTACATTTAACCTTCCAACCAGACTCTTGCTGAATTGCACTGCTGTACTTGAGGCGATATTTAAAGAAACCAAAAGAATAAGAGTAAGGCAAATAAAACTAGAGGACAGTTTATATCCGTCACCGAGGTTATGGAAGATGACAGTAAGATACTTAGGGTCAATCTTTATGATTTTTAGCTCTCATTTAATAGTAGAATTATTTTATTTTCGTTAAGGAATATTGCACTTGGTTTTCCCCCAAGGACATGGGGAAATTACTTCGATAGATAGATAGGTAGGTAGGTAGAAAGATAGATGAGACTTTTTCACCAGGGCCCATTTAAGCTTGTAGACTGCTCTTGATGGGACCCAAGGGGCAGGTTTGTTTGTCTGCAAGAAGCCTCGAAAAACCCCTGCACTTATACCAGGACATCTATTTTCTGTGCTGCTCTGTGATCCCAGAAAAGGAGCAGATCAAGCCTGGCAGCGTGGAGCTATATTGCACAGATCGATGGCTCCAAAGAGACAGAAGTTGAAAGAAAAAGACTTCTCTTGCTGTTTCATTGAGAAAGGTGGGAAGTGCTCTTACAAGGTGGTTCTGTGCTAAATGTCAAGCAAATGAAGCATGAAAAGGAAACGGATGGCACTGGTGAGAGAGCCAAACTCCGAGCCCTAGCAACAGCACTGAACTCCAGCTGGTCCCCGCAGAGGGGTAAGTAATCCCCTTTTCTGACAAAATAAGGTGCTCACAGAAAAGAAACCAGGGGAAGAAAGGAGAGGAAATTCAGAGCTTTGCCCACCTACAGGTGCTGGTTTCTGGGGTATGTTGATAGTCGACTCAACTCATAGTCACCATTTGTCCTCGATGCAACCCGTTTTTCTTGAAAAAACTCCATGATCATAGAAGTCTTCTAGTTGCCTGTTACCAGGAGCGTGCACATTACTTCACAAGGGTGTTGTTCCGTTAGTCACGTGGGGGAAAACAACTTTTTCTGGGATGACCACACTGGTCTGTATCAAGAACAGCATGGTGAATAGAACCTGAGAGGTAATTGTCCCTCTGTACTGGGCACTGGTGAGACCCCACCTCGACTACTGTGTCCAGTTTTGGGCTCCCTACCCCAAGAAAGACATTGAGTTGCTGGAGCAGGTCCAGAGAAGGGCAATGAAGCTGGTGAGGGGTCTGGAGAGTAAGTCTTGTGAGGAATGGCTGAGGGAGCTGGGGGTGTTCAGTATGGGGAAGAAGAGACTGAGAGGAGATCTCGCTCTCTACAACGCCCTGAAAGGAGGCTGTAGAGAGGTGGAGGTCAGTCTCTTCTCCCAGGTCACAGATGATAGGACAAGGGGTAATGGCTTCAAGTTGCACCAGGGGAGATTCAGGTTAGATATTAAGAAATATTTCTTTCCTGAAAGGGTTGTCAGGCACTGGAATGGGCTGCCCAGGGAGGTGGTTGAGGCACCATCCCTGGAGGTATTCAAGAGATGAGTTGACATGGTGCTTGGGAATATGGATTAGTGTTGGGTTGGTGTTGTTTTGGGTGTGGCTTGTGGTTTGTGTGTGTGG